>WWET01003562.1:135597-160766 GCA_011038615.1 Limnodynastes dumerilii
TGCCCATGCCAGCCTCCATATCTGCCCATGCCAGCCTCCATATCTGCCCATTACCACTTACCTTTGATGTCTTCTACCTTCCCCTCCTTTCCTTCTGCTGTCCCTCTGGCGGTCCCTGCGTCTGTGTTAGGCTCTCCCTGCAGCTTTGCCTCCGGCTGTCTCCCCGCGGTGCAGCAGAAGGTAAGGAGGGAAAGGCTGTCCCTCTGGCGGTCCCTGAGTCTGTGTCAGGCTCTCCCTGCAGCTCTGCCTCTGGCTCTCTCCCTCGCATCACGCGCTGAACAATGACGTTGAGTGACCTAAGGTCACCACAACGTCATTGTGCAGCACGCACCGCAGGGAGACAACCGGGGCAGAGCTGCGGGGAAGAGAGCCAGACACAGACACAGGGACCGCCGGAGGGACAGCAAAGGTAAGTTAAATGTAGGATTTTTTTTATTTTTTTAGCACTCGAGTATAAGCCGAGGGGGGCTTTTTCAGCACAAAAAATGTGCTGAAAAACTCGACTTATACTCGAGTATATACGGTATATCATTGGCAAAAGGATCAGAAAAGACAATATAGGTCTCTAAAACGTAAGATGGGTGAATAAGGAAAAGTAGAGGTATTAAATACTTTCTTTTCTTCAGTATTTATTAGAGAGGAACAAATGGTAGCAATAATACATACATAAGCATGACAATGCAGCTGTATCATTATTTACTTGTTTCATAAAGGAAGAAGTCTAAAGGCAATTGAAGAAAATTAAGATAAATAAAGCTCCAAGTCCTGACGCCATTCTTATGGAGTTAAAGGCAGAAATTGCTAAACTGTTATTTTTGATTGTAATAGATTTAATTTCATCAGGCTCTACCAAAGGATTAACATATAGCAGATATAACGCTGTGTTTAAAAAGCGAATGAGAACACAACCAGTTAATTATAGACCTGTAAGCTTTATATCAATAGTTGGGAAACTACTGGAAGGTATATTGAATGATAGTATTCAGGATGTCTTGTGAGGGATAAGTTATGCCAAACTAAACTATTTAACTTCTATGAAGAAGATAGTTTTGACAAGGGTAGTGCATTGAATGTGGTCTTCTTAAATTTTGCAAAATCCTTTGACACAGTGCCACACAAGAGTTCTCCACACAAAATAAGGAAACTGGGTCTAGGAAACAACATTTGTACTTGGGTCAAAAACTGGTTAAAGAATAGAAAAGAGATAAATGGAACATGTTCTAATTGGTCAAAAGCAAACCTCAAGCCTCACCACGAATACAGAGTTCAGTTTCTGTGCACCTCTCCATAAAAAAGATATTTTGTAACTAGAAAGGGTTCAGAGAAGGGCAAAAAAAATAATAAAGGGTATAGAGTTATTGAGCTATGAGGAAAGGCTAGCCAGTTTAGGCATGTTTACTTTAATAGAGGCATATAAGAGTAGATATGATTACTGGACCATGTGCAGACTCCCGGATGTATAACATATACGTCCAGAGTTTTGCTCTGGACGTATATGTTATATGTCCAGGAGTCTGCATACAGTCCACTATATACAAATACATTAAGGGTCAATACAGAGAACTTTCATGGGAACATTTTACCCCAAGGACTGTACACAGGACACAGGGTCACTCACTAAGGTTAGAGGAGAGGAAATTTCACAACCAGCTAAAGGAAAGGGTTCTTTACAGTAAGGGCAGTCAGGATGTGGAATTCACTGCCAAGCAAGGTAGTGATGGCAGATTCCCTTTATATGTTTAAGAAAGGGTTAGAGAATTTTTTTTTACAATAAAGAGCATCTAGGGTTAGGATAAGGATAGTAGAGGATCCAGGTAGTAATAGGACTGTCATCTTGGGTCAGGAGAGATTTTTTCAGATTGCAACAGATTGGAGGTTGTTTCATCTGGATCAAATTCAATTAATGATATTAAGAGAGGGATTGCATGAGATCTATAATAGGTTAAACCTGATGTTCTGCTGTCATTTTTCAACCTCCTCAACTATTTTACACACAGTCAGATCTACTGGCTTCCACATACAGGACCTGATCTAAAGCTGTAATTTCGCACAATAAAGTGGACGCACAGCTACCCATCCACCTGTGTTTGTATCTGTGTGCACAGCGCTAGTGCAATAGGATGTTGGGTGTTTCATTGCTTCTGCTAGACACAGTAGGAGCTGTCACTCCTCTCTTTTGTGCAAACTTAAGCTGGGCTGCGCTGCCATAAGGCAGTCTTAAATCACTCATGCAGATCAGCGGTCCGTACGTCTGCTGATCTGCAATGAAGTACTATATTCAACCCAGACTGAGTGTTACACAGAGGTCAGGATTTGGTCCTCAATGCTTAAACCTGCTAATATATTAAACAATGACTGAATAATGTCTATACAAAACAATACAAGAAGTTGATTTAATGAATTCAATTCTAATAACTACATTTTTATTTAGTCATTAATTTAGACTGTAACTAGAATATGCTGTTTAACATTTTGTATAGTTGTACACATTTACAGTGCTGGTCAGAAAAGTTTTTTGTCTTCTTTAAGCCCTTTTTATTATGTACAGTGAACAGTTGTGACAGACTGGCATTTCCATTTGTTCTCTCGCATTCATATTGATTCTCTTTTAACAATAATTTTATTCTGACTTAGTGATGGATATACAATATTGTACAATTTATTTGCTTTACGCACGTCTCTTAACAATCCCAAAAGATTTTTTTGGCAAGCCTACAATCTCTACTTCTTATTAAATGGCCTACAAATCTAAAATGAGCTCTGCCAACACTGTAATATTTCACAATATTCCATATAACTGTCATGCCTTTTATTTCCTTATTTCTCTTTCAGAATTTGTAAGGAAATGTAAGCACTTGCAGCAAACATTTCCTAACCTAAGCACATTCCTGAAAAATGCTCAGGGCAAGAGATGGAAGCATAAGATTTGCCCTCAGGAGCTGATGTCTTCCTGCTTAATTAAGAAAACATGCAAATACTAAGGATAGAGAAGAGCATCACTTTATAGCAAATTTACTACCTTCAATCTGCTCTCAGGAAAACAGAGTGGGTGTGAGTGGATTTGTCTGCACCCATTAATTTGGAAGCGGAATGGGGGGCTTAGAGGCAATGTAATCAACATTGTAGCAAGGCAAGTCATATTCCTGCTCACATCCATGCCCCATAGCAGATACACTTGCCAGTGTCAGTAAACAATAGATGTAAAATGAGTCCTGTACCACAACTATTCAACAATGTCATATTTTCTAAAGGCAGACCAGTGAAACACATTTGTTTTGGCTTGAGTGTTCATTTTCATATAGTCCTTTTGTCACATCAGTCAGGTTGTACAAGTTCACAACAGACTGAGTATTGATTGGGTTTATTCTTAATAAATGATTACCATTAGTAATAGATAGTTACTGACCATAATAGATAGTTACATTAGTATAAACTTGTGAAACTAATCTGGTACTAGATAGCTTTTATTATTATTTAATAAATGATTAATACATGTTGTTTATTTAATTATACCTTCCACACAAACACACATATATTTATTATTATTGATTAACAGGTTTTTATATAGCTACATCAGATTACATAGCACTTTACAGAGAATATTTCACATTACGTCCTGCCCCGTTTGAGCTACATACTAAGTTTCCTAACACAGACATACACACACACAGGTTAATTTATTCAGCAGCCATTTAACCTACCAGCATGTTTTTGGAGCATGAGGGTAAACTGGAGCAACTGGAGGAAACCCATACAGACACACACAGATAAGGCCTAGTATGGGGATCGAACTCATGACCTCAGCACTGTGAAACACAAGCGTTACTCACTGAGCCACTGTTTGGACCAAAACCGTTCAGCTTTTTAGCTTTCTCTGACTATTTTGTATGCTGTAGTTTATCCCATTACTCTTGCACTCCTTTCAAGTGTCTGAACTTTACCACAAATTACTTGGGCAAATCCCCATTTAGGACCGGATCCAGAATTAAGGAAGATGGACATTTTCTGATCACAAGAGTTGGAGAACACATACATTTTGTGAGTGTGCATCTTCCAGAATGGGTCTGGATCCAGATTTCCATTATGATAGTGTATCGATATTGTTTCCAATAGCAGGGCGGGAGAAGGTGGGTGTGCACACTAGCGGCGGGAGGATGAATTTCAGTTTTCCTGTTTACTGGATGGAGCCCAACCTCTCACTCTTATCCACAACCCCAGGAACCCTTAACTGGCTTTAAGCAAACCTGAAATGGCTATGTAATTTGTGCGAAACACAAAGTAGCAAACAACATCTTTTCTGGGGATTTTAAAAGCATAAGATAGAATCCTGGGGCAAACATATATTCCATTAACAACTTTCCCAGTGTTTCTATAATGCTGCCTATAGCTAGGACACCATAACTCAAATTCATGGAAGTAAACTCACCAGATTATGATCTTGCAGGCTTTCCGAATGTGCGGGGTTCTGGTAGTATGCATAAGAGGGGGAATGAACTCCCCCTGTCACTCCCCTCTCTCATGCTTAAATAGTGTAACTTACACTGCTATAAGGCAGCCTTAAGTCACACTTGCGGATTGGCGGTCCATTTGACCGCTAATCCACATGTAAGAGGGTGGTAACCCCACATTGTATAAATTACATCCCCCCCCCACTTTGTGTAATTTTTACGGGCATTGTTCCGTACGCTAGGAGATATCTGTGGAGGGCGCTTGCATCTGCAGTTCATTCAGCCCCCTTACACAACTTGTCATGATCCAGTCCACCATGTCAGCAATGTGTGAGTTGCTTTTTTAAAGACAAGGCTTCTTCTTTTTTAAATATCAAAGTTACATGAGCACACACTGAAGCCCACAGATGAGAGCCATTGGGCAGTATTCAGAGAACCGTCTTTCAGACCGCATATATGCAATCTATGTACCGAAACGATACATAGATTACGTACTATAGTTACTACGCATGCGCAGTAGCTATATATCGGCACATTACGGCCGTCTATATCCAGTGACTAGCTTTTATAATTTTACCTCTTTCTTCTCATATATTTACTTATTTGCTTGCAGCTGTTTACTTTTAAGCAGTCAGGAAACCTTGAAAGTATAGAAACATAGCTTCAATTCTTTCTATTCTTTATTGATTGTCAAACACCAGCAGTATCTTTTACAAAAAATAAACTTTTGCGGCTACGATGTTCTCTTCTTCTCTTCTCTAACTTAAATCTCTGTGTCTGGTCCTTTCGAGATACTGTATGTGTGTGCTGCTTTGACGTAACCTTAACCCAAGTTGGATGATTATCACAAAATACAAGACTCAGGGATAAAAGGACTAGGTACTTCTCTAAATCCATTGACTCTTAAAGATTTCTCTTTATGATAAACACAAGATAGAAGAGACAGTTTATTTTACAGTGATCCTTGACACATCACAGTCACTGCTGCTCACATCCATGCCCCATAGCAGATACACTTGCCAGTGTCAGTAAACAATAGATGTAAAATGAGTCCTGTACCACAACTATTCAACAATGTCATATTTTCTAAAGGCAGACCAGTGAAACACATTTGTTTTGGCTTGAGCATCCATTTTCATATAGTCCTTTTGTCACATCAGTCAGGTTGTACAAGTTCACAACAGACTGAGTATCGATTGGGTTTATTCTTAATAAATGATTACCATCAGTAATAGATAGTTACTGACCATAAATGTCCTGCCCCGTTTGAGCTACATACTAAGTTTCCTAACACAGACATACACACACACAGGTTAATTTATTCAGCAGCCATTTAACCTACCAGCATGTTTTTGGAGCATGAGGGTAAACTGGAGCAACTGGAGGAAACCCATACAGACACACACAGATAAGGCCTAGTATGGGAATTGAACTCATGACCTCAGTACTGTGAAACACAAGCGCTGAGCCACTGTTTGGACCAAAACCGTTCAGCTTTTTAGCTTTCTCTGCCTCTTTTGTATGCTGTAGTTTATCCCACTACTCTTGCACTCCTTTCAAGTGTCTGAACTTTACCATGAATTACTTGAGCAAATCCCCATTTAGGACCGGATCCAGAATTAAGGAAGATGGACATTTTCTGATCACAAGAGTTGGAGAACACATACATTTTGTGAGTGCGCATGTGCGCTCCTTCCAGTATGGGTCTGGATCTTCTGGATCCAGATTTCCATTATGTTAGTGTATCGATATTGTTTCCGATAGCAGGGCGGGAGAAGGTGGGTGTGCACACTAGCGGCGGGAGGATGAATTCAGTTTTCCTGTTTACTGGATGGAGCCCAACCTCTCACTCTTATTCACAACCCCAGGAACCCTTAACTGGTTTTAAGCAAAGCTGAAATGACTATGTAATTTGTGCGAAACACAAAGTAGCAAATAACAACTTTTCTGGGGATTTTAAAAGCATAAGACAGAATCCTGGGGCAAACATATATCCCATTAACAACTTTCCCAGTGTTTCTATAACGCTGCCTATAGCTAGGACACCATAACTCAAATTCATGGATGTAAACTCACCAGATTATGATCCCGCAGGCTTTCCGTATGTGCGGGGTTCTGGTAGTATGCATAAGTAGTGTGACTTACACTGCTATAAGGCAGCCATAAGTCAAACTTGCGGATCGGCGGTCCATTTGACCGCTGATCCACATGTAAGAGGGTGGTAACCCCACATTGTATAATTTACATCCCCCCCACTTTGTGTAATTTTTACGGGCGTTGTTCCATACGCTAGGAGATATGTGTGGAGGGCGCTTGCATCTGCAGTCCATTCAGCTCCCACAACTTTTCATGATCCAGTCCACCATGTCAGCAATGTGTGAGTTGCTTTTTTAAAGACAGGGCTTCTTCTTCTTTAAATATCAAAGTTACATGAGCACACACTGAAGCCCACAGATGACAGCCATTGGGCAGTATTCAGAGAACCGTCTTTCAGACCGCATATATGCAATCTACGTACCGAAACGATACGTAGATTACGTACTATAGTTACTACGCATGCGCAGTAGCTATATATCGGCACATTACGGCCGTCTATATCCAGTGACTAGCTTTTATAATTTTACCTCTTTCTTCTCATATATTTACTTATTTGCTTGCAGCTGTTTACTTTTAAGCAGTCAGGAAACCTTGAAAGTATAGAAACATAGCTTCAATTCTTTCTATTCTTTATTGATTGTCAAACACCAGCAGTATCTTTTACAAAAAATAAACTTTTGCGGCTACGATGTTCTCTTCTTCTCTTCTCTAACTTAAATCTCTGTATCTGGTCCTTTCGAGATACTGTATGTGTGTGCTGCTTTGACGTAACCTTAACCCAAGTTGGATGATTATCACAAAATACAAGACTCAGGGATAAAAGGACTAGGTACTTCTCTAAATCCATTGACTCTTAAAGATTTCTCTTTATGATAAACACAAGATAGAAAGAACAGTTTATTTTACAGTGATCCTTGACACATCACAGTCACTGTGACAGAGTAGGTCTACACTTTATGTTGTAATAATAATAATAAAAATATAGGTTTGCTTTAATCACAATCTGTGCAAGAAATAAAAACCTGGGACTGGAATGGTTTTACTGTGCATATGAGTCATATTCACATAGTGATTTTACTGTGTTTATAAGGGAGATTGTAAACAATCACGGTTCATCATTAAAAAAATATCTTGCGATATGAAAAAGTCATTCATTTTTATTTGCAGTAACTTTCACATCATAATTAACTTATACTGATATCTGATCATACAGTAGCAAACGACTGGCATAATGACAATGTAGACTTCTATTACCTGTGGATGATAGAAAAGTGGCACTTACTAGTATAGTTTTGTATCCTGTTTGTTTCCTATATATATTTGTCCAAGTTCTGTATCACTTCCCTTTTATTTATTTATTTAAAAAAAAATGGCTAACTTTGATTGGTCATACTTGTCGTCTGTCAGAGTCATATTTACTTTTACTTTCCAACTATATTATTAGTAAAAAAAAAATGGTATCTAACTGAGTTTCAGTAAATTACTGTTTATTTAATATTGAATATTATTTTTGTGGCTTTTGGACACACAATGGGGTGCCAGAGTTTGAGAGTAAGGGTAAAACAGGTTCATGTGTAAACCTGAGCAAAACCACGTTAAACTGCAAGGGAAAGCACATTTAAACTGTAGAAACAGAATTAAAGTTGAGAGTTTAAGTTTCGTATCTCAACTCTAGTTTACAAGTTAAACATTTCCGTGCATGCAGGGGTCCGTAATTACGCAGCTGTATCGGGGAGTGCACGCCCCCTGCGCTCCCTGTCGGTAGTAAATCTGGAAACTTACGTGTCCAGATTTCTACCTTAAGTTTTATGACTAGTCGTAACAGGGCTTCCGTTACATGGCTATCCCCAGGCGGGGATACGACCATCGTATATGAAGGGACTGCCCCTTCTGCATGCTTACTGTTGTACATAACTTAGTTATGTACGTCAGTAAGTACGCACGTGGAACATCTGGTGCGCGCGTGTGCAGATTTTCCGAGACAGAGGACTTACGCAAATGACTTGCGTAAGTTCCCTGTCATACTTAGGCCAGGATCTGGCCCAAAGATTGTAGTATGTGAGTTTAGAAGAAAAGTACTTTCCCTTCATGCAAAAAACAAAAAAATTAATATTTTTGCTTTTACTCTTAAACTCTTGATCAGCCCAAATATTAATTAGCTAATTATTATTATTGCATTCTTGAAATGGTCTTAAACCATTCATGTCTGCTATAATAGCAGTCATTTGTAACTGTCACTCACGGTTTCTTTTTTTGAACTATTTCTGCTTTTATAATCTGCATTCTCTTTCTTTAACTCATATTAGAATTCCTTTTCTCTCTTCCTCTTTCTCTTCACATTTAGCTGTATCCAGACATTAAGCGCAGCAGTAATGGGAATCCAATTCCGAACCCACCCTGGGATCAGCCTACTACATGGACAAGAGGAAGGGACAATATGGATAAGGGGAGGCCCCTCCCCTCACTCATATAAACTTACAGTCTGGTCCACTTAAAACAAGAACGGCATAGAAGTCTGGAGAGTACAGAGAGTTCTTAGCCACCTTCACTGTATTAATGTATTTACATACCACATAGTTCTCTCTCTCTCCTGAAAACCATATTTTAATAATACATGTATTAAAAAATGCATCTTATAGAACCTTGAATAATCGAGATTGGTTAGAAACAAACCAATGAATTTGTTCCATGAAGAAAGGATGAACAAGCTGATATACAGAAGCAATAAATTTGTAATAAATGTATAGGTTTATAAACTTCACATGGTTGACGCCCAGGCCCATAGTGACGCCCACCTCCGAGATAAAAACCACTCTTAAAAACACAACACTTACTTTGGGTATAAATATCTATTGATTAGAGCCCAGATTCAGAGCTACGGCCGACAGGGGCCGACAGGGGACTTAGGCGAGGCATTTGCGTAAGTCCCCTGTGTCGGCACAACTGTACATGCGCGTGCCAGATGTTCCAACAGCATAACTACTAAAGTATGTAACAAATTTACGTACGTCAGTACTTACGCAGAAGGGGCTGACCCTTCATTTACCATGGCTGTATCCCCGTTATACAGGTGGGGATAGCCATGTAAATTAGGCGTCGTGGACGCAGACCTAGTCGTAAAAGTTAAGATAGCAATCTGGACTAAGGGAGTGCAGGGGGTGTGCACTCCCCGCTACGGGTGCATAACTATCCACCTTTGCATGCATGTAAAGTGAGAGGGGGTCTGGATCTGGGCCTATATTCTTACATTTTTTATTAACTAAATTTAACTTTAACTACCTACTGCACTGATGGAGGCCAAATGAATCAGATAAATTGTACAAATTTAAGTTACAAAACATAATGTAATACAAAACTTTAAACGTAACCCTTGGCACTCTCCTTCTGCCTCGGCACAGCTATAACATTGGGATAAACAGAGAGACCGCCCATGGATAACGAATCTCGGCTCAAAGTCGATTCTTAGATATGAGAAAATTTTAAACTCCCACATGCAACCTCGGCTCAACCTCCAGACATACGACCAATGTTGTTACCCCCCAGGTGTATAACAATAACATGGGGCTCCCCAAACAAAACAAATTGATGCATAACAGTCTCTAAAAAACGTGCCACTGCATACCACACCACACCTTCCAATACACAACAAATCCATCAGAACTTCTGAGCATTCTGGCTAGCAGATCAAACTTAGGGAATAATAAAAATACGAGGTATAGGCGCCAAATGTAAACCTAAATGACTCCTTGAGATCACAATAAGTCTAAAAATTTAATAGACATTTAACATTTAGACACAACACATATTATTTAAAAAAAACGCAAATAGTGGATATAATGTATCAATGGAGATACAATAGAGAGTCAATGAACAGTTGGTGTGCACAATGGGAGGTGGATAAATAAATAATGACCAAGGTGATTGAGTCGATCAAGCCAGCACTTCTGTATGGGCCATTTAGACTGATCTACATCTACAGTCTATAACTCACTTGGCCATAACTCCGCCATTCCACACCATATCCAAGTCAAGCTGTCAATTCCACGAGGTACTCACCACCACTACCAACTCTGCAGGTATTAAGATCCACGCATCCATCTACACAAGATTGCACCTGTTGATTGCCCTGCACCGTTCCGATACGGAAATTATCATTTATCCATCTACGTTGATGCCCAGACGGACTCGTTCACAGTGCTTGCCGGCCTGAGTCCCAGTCTTCGGGTTCATCATCTGTTCAGAAGTGCTTTGAGCCGACAGAGCTGGCCCTTTCCTTACGGATCCACTGAGTGCCCAAGTGTGTATTTCACTTCGGCTGGTAGCCATTCCAGTCCTGTACATCCATTGTGCCTGGGTTTATGTCCTCCGTATATCAAGGTACCTGTGTACACTACCAACCCTGCGGGGAGCACGATCTACGTATCCACCTGAAAGTGAGTAACCTCCTATCCTATCAGGTACTTTTTATATCCTTATTCTCAATTTGATACGGATTGTAACACCACTCTTTGTGTGTGCAACATTGTTGGGGGGAACGTTCCCTGCAGGACTCAATCACCTCGGTCATTATTTATTTATCCACCTCCCATTGTGCACACCAACTGTTCATTGACCCTCTATTGTATCTCCATTGATACATAATATCCACTATTTGCGTTTTTGTTTTTTTTTATAATATGTGTTGTGTCTAAATGTTAAATGTCTATTAAATTTTTAGACTTATTGTGATCTCAAGGAGTCATTTAGGTTTACATTTGGCGCCTATACCTCGTATTTTTATTATTCCCTAAGTTTGATCTGCTAGCCAGAATGCTCAGAAGTTCTGATGGATTTGTTGTGTATTGGAAGGTGTGGTGTGGTATGCAGTGGCACGTTTTTTAGAGACTGTTATGCATCAATTTGTTTTGTTTGGGGAGCCCCATGTTATTGTTATACACCTGGGGGGTAACAACATTGGTCGTATGTCTGGAGGTTGAGCCGAGGTTGCATGTGGGAGTTTAAAATTTTCTCGGTCATATCTAAGACTCGACTTTGAGCTCTCTAAAAAACGTGCCACTGCATACCACACCACACCTTCCAATACACAACAAAGCCATCAGAACTTCTGAGCATTCTGGCTAGCAGATCAAACTTAGCCCAATAAACAAATACATTTCCGAAGACTCAAATAATGTGTGATGGCAATGTAACGGCTATTAGGAAATGGAAAGGGAAAAGAGGTAAACAAGCGTTAGCAATGGCGTGCTTAAAAAACATAACATAACAACAAATGGTTCATACTCGTAACTATGAGTAAACTAAGGTAAATAACAAAGGAAGTCACACAATGGCTGAAAGTGGCTGAAAGTGAAAAACTTTCTCCTCATTGGAGTCTTTTCTAAATCAGGGGAACTACTTGATGCCCCGTGGGATGTGAGAAAATCCATTCATGCCTCCACACTGTGGTGCGACAAGTAGCCCCCCAGCTAGCCCAGGAAACCTGTCCAAAGATGCAGCGGGAAGGGAAGGAAAGTCAGGGTGCATGCTACCTATTACTACAAACTAATAGGTTTCCTCTGGTAGAGTAAAAATGTATTTCTTAAACACTGGTGACTTCAACCTTCCTAGTTGTTGAATGTACTCTGAAGCACCTGCAGCAGCCGCAGAAGACACTGCACCAATTCTGAAGGAGTGTGTTTCGTAGTCGTGAGGTAAAAAACCCTATATTCAGTAAACATCTATGAAAAACAACTTTATAATGGTAAATTATTAATGAGACTCCATCACAATGGACATGCTACATCAGGGAAGCAGAAGGCTGAAGGTCCTGAAACCGAGACCCAAACCGCTAGGGCAAACTATTTCTCAATCATGCCTTCTCTGTAAAATAACCCATCGGCCTCTGCCTGTCTGATTTGTCTTGTCCCTATGGATCAAACAATGAATAACTTCCGGAAAGAAAAGTAGATTATTGGAGGGAAGGCCGGAATCAACAGAGAAGAGAGCGGAGACGACAAACTAATTCGGAAGGCCCCAGCGAAAGCAAAAGCAAAGGTAGCTCTAAATAGTGCGACTTCATACTTGTCGATTTCAATGTCCGAAACTGCCACCATCAATTTAGCAAGTATATGTAATGCGATGGGTCTTCTATGATCCGGGGGAGTTGGCTATAAATTAGCCTATCCTTTTTAAGGCTTCACAACTTGTAATTGCTTAGTGATATTTAGCTGGCCCCCCAGATTAATTAAAAAGGAAATAGCTGTCAAAAGTGCGCTCATGCCAGAATGTGACTTACCTGAGCAATACTCACCCCACATGAAGTTACAAAATAAATGCCATAGATTCCTAATACTGCTGAAGGGTAGATGGAGCCAGTGAGCGGAGCCCGAGGTCTTCCAACTACCTGCCAGATGCAAAGAGGACAGGGAGCTGCTTCAGTACTGGCATCAGGAGACAATAACTTAAATTAATCCTATTTGCAATCGTGTCAACACCAGGAACATGCTCCGACCGAATGTTTATTAAATTGTAGACAGTGCAGCACCAGGTGACGTAAAATATGGACCACCAGTGGTGATGATGAACTTTGTCAATTAAAATATTTTCCCAATTGGAATTACCCTACAGGCAAACCTGAGGGAATTCGTCACTGTAGTTGGCCAAGTGTAATCCGTCTAGCGCTGGCTGCTATCTGAATACACGATTATAGCTGGACAACATTATCTCGAGGTAATCTACATAAACCTGCTTGGATATCTACCTCTTTCCTTCCGTTTTATCATGGGTGATGGGAATACCCAGGGAATAAAAAAGAGACTTAGTTGAAAACAACTTGTCACCAAACATGAAAGATTCCGTAGAGGTCAACACCAGGAAATCATCCAGGTAATAGGTGATACCCGTGTGTCCCGAACCCACCATGACGTACCAATGAAGAAAACAGATGAATGCTTCAAAAAACGAGCACGGCACCAAACAGCCCATGGGTAGACAACAATCAATATAAAATTCACCATCAATTTTTAATCGCATGTATTTGAAGGATGAAGCAGCAAAAGGCGAAACACTGACTCAACATCAACCTTGGCCATAAGGTCCCCATGGCCAAAATTGCTCACCATAAGCAAAGCTATCTCAAACAATTGGTACACCACGCGAGTAAATAATTTGGGTATTGCGTCATTCAGGATTTCCCATATTGGAATGATTTGTGTTAAATGAGACGATATTTCCCTGGGGCTTCTTTGGGGACTACACCTATAGGAGACAAAATTAAATAGTGGACTGGCGGATCGCTGTAAGGACCAGACATATGGCCTAATTGTAATTATTTTTAAATTTTTCCCCTCAAAATATTCAGGAACTGTCTAGCCAATTTCAAATTTTATTTTATAGGATACACAGTGGAAAGCGCCTTAGTAACCGAAATGCGTAAGCCACTGCCAAAGAAAATCCGCCATATCCCTAAATGAATAGCATGCTAGTCATTTCCTGAGTTTAATCAAATTAATTCAGGATGGTGCTTTGCCTATTACCACTTCCGGAAGCAACCCCCTGCCCAGTAGTTGTTGTGACTGCCCTTGTGCAATCTTTTGCAGGATGTCTCCCATTACATTTAAGGCATGTATGTGTGTAATTACAATGCTTCCCCTGTGGGCAGGAGGAGTTTTTGTAACTGAAACATTTTGCCTTCGGAGTGGAGGGGGTGCTACCGTGCCACTACACTTGAAACCACATTGTAATGTTTTTGCCTCACCACTCGTGGACAACGCTTGTTGGGTTACCTCTAACCACAATTTCACATCTTAACCCCAAGCTGCACACTATCATGGCCATCCCTCTTGCGGCAAAATTGTTCATCATACTTGACTCTGTGTATCGAGTATCCAGGTAGCAATGAGCAAAGGAACACCTTGCTCTGAATCACCTATTATAATTATGATAAATCTCTTATACCATACTACCCTTCTTTCTTGCATCATATAAGGCTTTTTTTCCCTTCGGCTGTGATCGCATACATCATTTTATTGATTCATTCCAACCAGTAAATTTTATAGTATATTTATTATCTTGTTGGTTTCATTAATTGCATACCAGTTAATTCATCAATATTTTCATTAGTATATTTATCAATAGATTTACCAACTTGTTGATTTTATTTATTACATGCAGACCTATTCTAATCTGAGTGTTAATTTACTCAATGGTTTCCTTTTTTCTCTTTCATGGTGTGGATACCTATGACAATTTATTAAGAAGCCTCCTACCACTATTTGATTCTATGGACTATTACAAGCGCCATTGTTTTTTGGGAACCACATAATAACCTTTTAGAGTTGACTTTTTAGAGTTGCGTTTTTAGAGTTGATCTAATAATAATTCCTTTAATTATATCTCATATACACAACACACAGCGCTTTTCCCATATTTATTTTTATCTATGCTTTCTATGTTCTAAGGCTGGGACCCTTTGTATATTTAGGGGTTTCAGCTGTGTGTTATTAGTGCTTTTAAGGTGGTATTCATCTTTTTTTATATTTTTACAAAGACATCAACGTAGCGCCCTTTCTTTATTTGCTCACGCACCTGTGGATGGACTCCCCCAAGACAGTATGGTATTTTCACAGTGTACCATGCCTAAGGCTGGTGTAACTGATGAAGTTGCAACGCGTGAGGAATGCTTTGGGTGCGCTTTTTTAAGTGGCACCCAATAGCTCTACCAAGCCTACTATGATTCCACCTAGAAGCCTTAGAAGAAACTGAAGAAAATGAAGAAATGGAAGATAAAGATGTTGAGTCATCAACATTCAAAAAACATCAAGTGCAGGCTCACCTTGCAGCAGCCAACGTTGTGATTGCTGGAATTTTGAAGCTTTCCGCTAAGAAGCCCGTCATCTCAGTGTGTTGGAGTTTCTCCCTTGATAGCCTGCCACCGGATTTATGTCGAGTACGGGAACCCTGGCTTGGTTCTGTCATTGCAGATGGGATGGCCATGTTGACAGGCGTGCTAGTATCTGTCAACATTGTTTGTGTGTTGGTCTCCATTACAGGCGCCTCCGGATCCCTGCGTTGAGATCCAATAAGCAGAATACTGGTGGCAGCTTCTTCTCGCCTACGAGGTCCAAAATTATCTGTAAAAGAAATACCATAAACAGGGGCAATGCATTGCACCATGTCAACATCCTGTTTACCTAGCTCAGTTAGAGATTATGAAAACCCGCTATCTTAGATAATAAGAAAAGAGAGAAAAGCAGAAGAAAATTTAGACAAGGAAAAGGAAGGCTATAAATGTTAGAAAGAAAGAGAAAACTATTTAATTTGATAACGGTAACACTTAGTCTGTCGAAACAGGCTCTCTCTCTTATACAGCCAGCTAGACCACTCCTCCTTCATTGACCTAGCCTATCAGGGGATCATGTTAAGTGGCACCACTGGGTCCAGGCCCACCCAATGAGTTTAATATCACCATGGGCCAAATACTTAACCCTGTGTTTTCCTATAATATGCTAGATTCTAAAATTAAATTGTACAACACCTATTATACATTTTTTATAAACTCAGTGCGCACAATTCAATTTCTTAGTTGTGAAGCTAAATGTGCTTAAAATCGGCTATCACAGTAGCCAAAATTTGCGGAGTTTAATACGCATCTAAATGGTGTACATATAAAAATCTGCAATAAAAATTTGCACAATTAGTTTCACAACTAAAATAACGCAGGCTTTGCGTTGAATTGAATCGGGCCAATAGTGTTTAAGCATTAATAGATGTTTCATAGCATCATTTAAAAGTCTAATCCAAAGGGTTTTAAGGAATCTGTCTCACTGTGAAACCCCAGTAAATTAAATTAGTTGTGCTGAGCTGATAATGAGTTATGAAAAAATCATCTTTGCTGTTTTTACCATGCAAATTTTTTCTAACTCAATGTTTCAGCACCCGCAGGCAGAATTTTCAAGGCCACTGAATAATGCTTAATAGTGTTGCTCTATAAAGAATACTTCTTCCCACCGACACATTCATTTGTTTCTGCATTTCTATTAAGAGTGTTGTATTTTCAAGTTGTTAGTGTTAATGCAATGAATTTAATATATTATCTCTTGCTCAAGTATCTATTCTTTTATATGCCATTGAACTTCTGCTAGACAGCAGAAGGATATCTTCTCTACTCTGATTTCTCTGTAGGGCTCATCTTCATCTGCAGTCATTTTTTATAAACTTCCCATGTGTGATGCACGTCCATCATATCAATACACCCACCACCAATATAACCCCAACCTCCAACAAATGAGGCAGATACTTAGGACCATATTTATATGCATGTATCTGCACCTAGCTTAAAGTTCCCTCCCTTGCCACCTCCCCCTTTTTTTAAAGAACCTAGGGTATTTAAGAGTGCCCTCAGGCTTCCTTAACTTTCCGTTCTTATTGTCCTTCTTAAGAAGTTGAATATGAATGTGCTTTCCCCTACCCCGCCCTCCTCAGCTCCTTTCCATACCTCCCCTGTCATGAACTCCCTCTGTGTGATACACTCCAAGGGCCTCATTCACTAAGCTCGAATTGCTAAAATTCACGTGATGTTAATGCAATGAATTTAATATATTATCTCTTGCTCAAGTATCTATTCTTTTATATGCCATTGAACTTCTGCTAGACATCAGAAGGATATCTTCTCTACCCTGATTTCTCTGTAGGGCTCATCTTCATCTGCAGTCATTTTTTTTATAAACTTCCCATGTGTGATGCATGTCCATCATATCAATACACCCGCCACCAATAAAACCCCAACCTCCAACAAATGAGGCAGATACTTATGACCATATTTATATGCATGTATCTGCACCTATCTTAAAGCTCCCTCCCATGCCACCTCCCCCTTTTTTAAAGAACCTAGGGTATTTAAGAGTGCCCTCAGGCTTCCTTAACTTCACGTTCTTCCTTCTTAAGAAGTTGAATATGAATGTGCTTTCCCCTACCCCCGCCCTCCTCAGCTCCTTTCCATACCTCCCCTGTCATGAACTCCCTCAGTGTGATACACTCCAAGACAGAATTCAGGGAAAAGAAAAACTGTTTATTGCAGATAAACAAAAATAAGATGTTCAGGCACAAGACTGATAACAGGAAAAAATATTAATGAAATATAATACAAGGCAATAGGAACATAAGCAACAAGTAACAATAACAAATGACACAAGACTAGAGCAATGAAGCAGGTACAGATGCAGATTAACAAGACACTGAATACGCCAACAGGTAAAAATAACATACAGACAGAAACAGAGCACAGGAGACAGGTGGAAATAACAGCAGGTACAAACTAGAAAAAACAATAACGGACCAAGAAGCAAACACAGACAAGATGAAATAATAACCAGTAAAGCATGTACAGTGTACAGGGTCCAGAATATAGCAGGCTGAGTCCAACAAGGTCTGAGAGGACAATTAATGATCCAGCAATGATCATCCAGCTGGATCACGCAACAAATAAATAGCCAGGTGTCAGGTGTAATCCACGAGGGATGATTACCAGACACCTGACACCTGACCCAGGGGCTGAGTACAGCGGCACGTATTGGAAGGATTTGAGATTACAGCTCTAATTTCGAGAACACAGGTGGCCTCTTAAGGTGAGATGCCAGTAGTGCAGGATCAGTACAAGAATCCTAACCCCCCCCCACCCACTCTTCTTAAATCCTGCCAGATTCTAACCCCTTTCTTCTTTGGAAAATATGTGTGGTCTTTAAAAACAGTGCATACTCAATATATATATACCTAAATGGCACATAGATTGCGTAAATGACCTCTTCCAGATGCATAGTAGGTCAGTTCTTAAAAGAACGTGCTTAAGAAGCAGGTGCTTCTTAAGTGTAATTATGATACTTAGTGACTATGGGCCAGATCCTAAGCTAAGTACGCTAGACGATGATGTCAAAATGGCTATTTGTATTTACTGCGCATGCGCGAGACAGATGTTATGCTACATAACTCCTAACAAATGTACCATTAGCGTAAATACGAACGAAGGGGCGGAGACATCAATACGACACCGTAATTATGCTTTGGAGGCGGAGGGAGGCATTTAAATGGGACCGTATGTGCTTGGTTTGGCTGTCATGTACGTAAATCCAGTACTTATGCTAGGGAAAGTTAAGGGTAGGGTTTGGGCAGCGTAAAACGGCCAAAGTATTTACGACTGAGGAGAGTGCCTAGGGGAGTGCATAGAAACTACGCTAGCATAAATACGCTACACTTTCTAGCGTAACTAGCCCGTAGGTCTGGATTTACCCCTATGGGACTAAACGAAAATTATTCATTGAAATTCTAAAATTCCTTATTAAATCTAATGTAAAGAACAACCAGCACTGCACCTATAATGAATTGTCAAAGCAAGACGACCACGAAGACAAGCCTCTAATCACGCCGGACAAATTCCACGGCAAAGACCCCAAATCCAACTCCAAGCCAAATTCAACGGTTGAGTCACAAATCAAAATAAGTGCCTCAACTAAATCACCACCAACTCACAACATGCCAAAATTATTAAACAAAGTAATGATCCTGCTTTCCGCCCAATAAACCACAAACTGCTAGGAACAAGACAAACTGAGGGTAGGGTGGCAAAATCAATGAAGAAAGAGGACATTTTCCTGTCAGAACTGCCTTAAGAAGTATTCATTATGACTAACTCCTTCTCGGCAAGCAGCCAACCAATGACAAGGATAGGGGGTAGGTGAAGTGATATGAGGCCACGCACACCCAGGGAGTTTATCTGATACTCGTGTTGAATTTTTATCCCTTTGTTTCCCTTTTGCTTATTACAATTATGACTGCTTATACTTGAAACAAGAGAAAAAGTAAAAGGAAGAGTAAGCAAGTGTAGGTCGAAGAGTAATCGAGTCATTTCCAGCAAATGTGGGTGGAGAAGGAAGAATATGTCAGGGTTTTGTGAGCTGAAATATGAACCAAAGGAGACCCAGGAAAGTGCTATGTACTCGTGGAGTAAAACTGGCAGTTCTGACACTAGTCACTATTGTGTATACAAATGCAGTGTACACAAACTAGGCATTGCATAATTTAAGTACAATTTAGAAGTATGCAAATAATTATTATGCATATGGATACAAACACACACCAACAATACTGTATGCTTCCACTCTCTACTTGAATATATAATTATGCCATACACATGCTTCACACAGGCTAGTCATTACTATGTTGCAAAAGTCACATATAATGTTACTTCTTATGCTTTAACAATTATCACTATTCAAAGTAAAAAAAGATTCAATATTTCCCTATTTCTCTTGTGTCATCTTATGTTAATTCAAGTATTGCTTTTATGTAAATTGTTTTTTGACACATTAACATTTTTTATATTGTCAAGAGGGTCCATGAACACCAAAGCACTGGTCATCCACAGTAGATAATAGGGATTACTATGCATTTCACAATCATTTCACACAATGTATTTCTTGTCATATTTAATAAAGTTTCCATTACTAATAAAATTCACCAAAAGCTAGATGTAATTTCTTCTCATTTATGTTTTTTTTATTTATTTAAAGTATACAATGATACAAGTGGACAGATTTAAAGCTCTCAAAAACTTAATTTGAGATCCAAGGGGGCATTAAACAAGTGAGATAGCTTATAAAACTTCTTTTGGATTGTGGACAGTTTTTGCCTGGTTACTGTGCACACATCTGTATATGTGATGTTTTTATGCTGGCTCTCAGGGTGTTTATGCAAATGACACCCATCGGTTCAGTTGAAAAAGCAAAGCACAATTGTGATGTTTTAGGGCTTAATCCAGACTGGACAGTTTAAAAGAATTGTATTTGTTAAAACTCCACACAAAGGTTTAGGTGCAATCCAAAGTAGCTCTGGAAACACATAACAGCCAAGCACAATGCACACCCTCCCCACCCAAGCAGCCTAAGAGCACAGTAGTTCCCTGTAGTGTAAAATGGAAATGGTGGTTATGGGAAATGCAATTGTTTAATGTGACTGTGCGACAAATATAGAACCGGGTATTTATGCATGCAGATATGTGATTATCAAATACTTTTGGATCTGTTATTGCATGTCTACCACATCCTGACATCAGTGCGATTGCGATCGTTTTGCTAACTACTACCCCCACACTAATAGCCATACCCTACCTTGAGTTCTCTAAGTTGTGCAAACATAAAATGTTTGGAAGTCTGGATTGGTATGCAGTCCCTTGGAATATCTATACTGTGACAATTTGGGATACTAACTGCATTTACTGGTGCCTTCTGACAGAGTTCCAGGTCCGCCCAGGTGTCAGGCCACTCTCCCTCAGACACCATGTCCGCTTGCTTCTACCTCTCCCTTGTCAGCCTTCTGGTATCCTTTTTATCCTGTCTATTCTGTGACTCCCAGCCTCTCCTACCTGGTCTTGTGTACCTTTCGGGTACTCTGTTCCATCTAGCACTTAGTTAGTTGTATGTTTGTCTTCTAACATCTCTATCCATGTCATTTATCTTTGACATTACTACAATGTGCTCATTTCTGTGTAATCTTCTATCTGCTTATTTGTGTTTCATTTCCATGCTATTTTTCCTGTTGCATTTCTCTCTGCATAAGTTAAAGGTGCTATAACCAGAGCTTCCTGAAGGGGCCTATCTGCTATTCCTGGTATCCTACTTATACTGGGTTTCAATCTAAACTTAGTGTCTGTAGTGTTTACCCCTAGGTGTTATGGTACCACTGGGCACCGGTGAGTTGGGGAGCGAAGACAGTTGGAGACCAGAGACGAAAGCCGCTACCAGGGTGCGGAGTCCCACTTGAATCTGGTCTTAGCTAGAGCCTCTAATGGTGGGGATAGTCTGAGCTGCAAGAAACAAGCAGGTCACGGCCCTTAGCAACGACCCCTGGGAGAAGAGGGATGAACGACAGGAGTAGACAGAGAAAAGTGAAGGAGGGTGAAAAATATGTAAGCGGGCAGAGTCAGAACCTAAAGGGACTGGTCTGAGACAAACAACAGAGAACAAGAAACACACAGAACTGGGGTGCACAATACAAAACCAGACTAACTAGACAAACAGGGAGACTCACTCACTCACTTATACAGGCAAAATCCCAGAAGGGATACAAACACACTTGCTCAGGATTGGAGAAGGTTAGCTATAGGAAAGGGTATAACAAGAAGGATCTGAGAGGGAGAGAGCGAAGTGAAACACTAGGATAACTGGCAGGAACAAGGCTGGGCAACGATGGGGCACTGGAAGAATCAAAAGAAGTAACAAGAGAGAGGCACAAGGCAAAGGAGCAGTCTAGAGCAACTAAGAAGCAATTATAACTGGCACCACTGCAAGGGCTGAATTTAAAGGGAGCTACACCAATGAAACGAGCGCAGGACGCGTGCCAACACAGCTGATAGGCTGGCGTCAAGGTTGCCAGGTAAACGTCCCTGACGCCAGCTCGATGGTCAGTAGGAATGTGCGTCCCAGGTTACCTGGCAACGCACAGAGCGCTGGGCCGGAAGGCGGGGAAGCAAAGATATCCGGATTGCCAGAGAACACTGAGCAGGGGGAACCTGAGTGCTGGAAGGAGACGTGTGCCGGAGGGGCATGGAGACCACCTGGAGTACACCTGCAGCAGACAGCTGGACACGGAGAGCCTTGCAGCGGGGAGTGAGCCGGAGGTAGGTAGAGGCTATAGCCGCGGCCATGCGGCGCTGTGTGACACTGGGAGACCACCTATTGCCAATGCAATTTCAACAGAAATGCATGGCGATTTTTCCATTTTAAAATCGAGAAAATATGATGTCATCTACATTATGGGGCTCTAGTGAGCACTCTAGTGTTTATGACGTCATGTTTATTTCCTATAAAAGGGTGCTCTGTAGCGACAGACCGGTCATTAGTAGCAGGGACACAGAAGAGGAAGAAGGAGGACATTGTGGCAAGTGCCAAAACAGGCCGAAGACCAGCTGTAAGCACCGGACCATCCTCTTCAAGCAAGCTGACAAGCATCTTCAATCAACATTTCAAGAAGATCTTCACAGAAAGATGAAAATCCAAGCAAATCATCCCAAGACAGATGACTGCTAAACAGTGAGTTGCTACTTTATTATTTAATTACACATTTTTAATGCAAAATACACTTTAGTGTGCATTTGTAAACGGTGGCCACCATGCAATTATATACACACAGTAAGGGACATTTTTTAAACATTTTATTCATGATTAAAAATGTATTGTTAGGTCATGTAATGATGAAATGTCTATTTGGGGACTTTTTTAGCATTTTTGATGGACACATTACACATTTGATTGTAGAATTCTATCACTTATCAGGCTGACGCTCACACTACTATAAGGATTAGCATGACCACAAACACATGGCCATGCTTTTCCTTATGGTAGTATATGTGTCGGCAGGATAAGTGATAGAAAAATGCATCTAGTGTTTTTTACTGTGTGAAAAACTATGTTGACATGTGTTCTTCTATTAAAGTGTATATTGCTTTCTATGAAAGCGCCACACACAGGAGGCGCTTATTTTTCCAGCCCTCCCTTTGGGAAAAAGCCCAAAGTCCCGGGACTCTGGCTTTAGTGAATTTGATGGTGAAAAAACAGCTAAAGTCCCGGGACTTTGGGCGATTTGACCAACATCGACCTTAGTAAATGAGGCCCTTGGTTGTGAATCCGGTCCATGTAGAGTGGATAATGTTTCAATCAGTTGGCAAGCATGCATAGAGCACAAAAATAGACAAAATCTCATACAAACAGATGAAAATCATAGAACAATTGGACCAAAGAATACTTTATGGAACCATTCAGAATACATTTTACTGTATTCTAAATATCTGTTCCATATACTGTATATGCTGTGGAGCGATGGCCATCAGTCCTGGACTTAACAGTGCCCTATAATTGCTGCAAATGTTTTGCTGTAAATTAAGCATATTTAAGTTACAATTAAGATCTGGACTGAGCTCCCTTTAATATCACAACCTTATTGTACATTCATTTTGTTTGTCCACATAACTTTAGGGTATAGAAATTGT
Source organism: Limnodynastes dumerilii (assembly GCA_011038615.1). Taxonomy (NCBI): domain Eukaryota; kingdom Metazoa; phylum Chordata; class Amphibia; order Anura; family Limnodynastidae; genus Limnodynastes; species Limnodynastes dumerilii. Next base: position 159,157 of record WWET01003562.1, read on the forward strand.
GTCCCACATAATACTGACAGGTCACGCATGGTCATCCTTTAAGTTCACCTTAATTTGAGCATTCTGAGGACCATTTTACTTTTTATTCTCAATCTAGTTGAAAGCAAAGAACATCAATTCCCAGAATGACTTCTAGCCTACCAGTATTCAATATATATAATACACATTAACATTTTACAGTATTAACTAACATGGTGTGTGATGAATTATGGATAAAAAAATAAAAATACAAATGAGCATTAGCATTCCAGGATAGTCACTCCTGCTGCAGAAACTCAACTCTCACAACCCCAGTAGAAAGTTCTGTTTTATTGCCTGATATATCATTTTTCTTGTTTCAAGTGAAAAAAAATACAGTAAATCAGATAATTTGATGCACATAACTGGTGTGTCACTATGACAGACAGATGTGTCTCTAATCCATGGGGAGCATTATTTTCACTACATTATCTATGATTTGTAAATTACTTCCTTAGCCTTAAAATGAAAACGCCTCATGGAAATGAGTGAACAGCTTGTAATTTTCAAGTTGTGATTTTAGTCCTCACATTAGCTTTATACTTACTTTACTAACAGCAGAAGAGGGTAAATCATTGGGAATGTGAGAAATAGTTAGATAGTGTTCTCTGCCAAAAGATGTAATCTCATACCAGTTCATTTACATGCTTGTGATCAGATGCCAGAGAAATTCAATGACTAGTTTAGCAATAGAGTTTTTTTTAATTACTATGTAAAAAGTGTATAAACAGGAGCGAGATAATTGCCACACATCATACTTTCTCACTTTGTTATTTAATTATAATTATGTATACACTTTCTTCTTGTTTTAGTTACTTATTATTATTATAATTATTGTTATTATTGGACCGTATCCAGAATTAGGTCAGTAAGGCCACTTACACATGCAAGTGCCCTCCAGATGTTATGCTGGTGTTACGTTAGTGGGCGTGGGGGGCATGCTAATTGTACAGTGTGGGAGAGGGCTCCCACACTTGCGGATCAGCGGTCATATGGACACTGACAACATGGTTCTTGTGTACCAGTTTTCTTTGTTTTCTTGGGTTGCCATGATTACTGATGCCGTTTGGCCATCACTCCTGATATTGATGGGCTTCTGACCAGCAGCGGTGATGTGGACGCATGCGGACTTCACTGGCAGCAGCATCGTAAGTATTAACTTTAAGCCTCAGCTTCCTTTGTATTGTGGTTACAAATATGTTTTCTGCTCTTTGACACAAGGAAGCTAATGTGGTTAAAAGAATGTAGAATTTGACACTCAAATGATATTGATCCCAACAGTAAGATAGTTGTAGTAGTTATAGATAGAAGATTTGTTTAAAAACTTCAAAATATGTGCAAAGACATACCTAAAAGCAAATGCAGATAATTAATGTTTTTTTTTTTTAATTATGACTATTTAGTTCCGGCATGGATCAATGTATACTGTGTGTGTGTGTGAAACGGGCCATGTGAGTGGAAGTCAACTCACTTACTTTACCACACACAGGCCAGCTTACGCATTAGAGGACCATAAAACATGCATGTCAGGCAGGTAGTACTGGGGAGGGGGCTGGTGGCACATGATGGGAGTACTGGGGGGCTAGGAAGAC
>WWET01003563.1:8575-31932 GCA_011038615.1 Limnodynastes dumerilii
ATAATGGAGTTTGTGTGTGTGTGTGTGTGTGTGTGTGTGTATATATATATATATATATATATATATGGCAAGATTTATGTCTATCTATCTATCTATCTATCTATCTATCTATCTATCTATCTATCTATCTATCTATCTATCTATCTATCTATCTATCTATCTATCTACCTAATCCAACAACAATAAAAAAAAATATGTGCAGGAAACTGGCCGCAATCAGACTGAAATACATTGTATTTAAGCAATAAGTAAGTAATAAGTATGGATCTGGTCCAGAATACACATGGTGAATGCTTCCTGCATTTACTTTGAATGCTGCATCCTGATTCCAAACAGATCTCCTGAGGGAAACTCCAGTTGTTAATTTTTCTGCGAACATGTCTGTTCCCAGTTGTGTGTGTTTGTGTATGTCAGTATCAATCTGTGTGATTTTACTTCTAAGTGTATGTATGTACATTTTATAAACTGTTTTTATTCCTCATTTCTTATTTGACAATGTGTGTCAATGCCAAAGCCCTTCACATGTATTTAAAACTATTATTGTCATTTAATTTTTTGGGGGAAAAGGGGAATACTATTAAATAATCTTTGAACAAAAAAGGTAGTAACCCTACTCTCACAGCAATTTAACAGTTACCTTGGTAACGGATTGAGTGAGGTAATGGGATCATCAGCATTAAAAGAGAGGAAAGGCTGGCTGGGAGTTTAGACCATCTGCTGGCTTATCTTCACAGGCCTGTGTGCTCACTAAAAGCTCTTGACAATCCTTGTACTTATATGTAAAAGGAGATACATTAAACAACTGTCCTGCCCTATTTATTTGTATTGTAAAGCTGCTCATTTTCAAAAGAATTAGACAGCTCAGGATATTGTACTGGTTCATTGTGAAGACTTTTTGGTGAAAATATTAGCCAGCTAAAGTAAAGCTTATAACAATACATTGACTTATTGATTTATTACACAATTAAAGAAAAAATCAATACAATAAGATAGTTAAAAAAAATACATGTTTAACTATTGTCATCTGCTGCTGCTAAATCAGTCTATCAATACATCTTATTGTCTGTTGAAAACATAATATTAAAATATACTTTTAGCTGTTTTTCTAATAACCTTTCAAGGTTCATAGAAATGTATGAGACAATATATTACAAGAATTGTAAAAGTGACTGCATTTTGCTGTACAAATCTCTGCCATTCTCGTATTCCCCATACATATATTGCACAGAACTAAATAATCATTGTTAGACAGGTATTATACAAGGTAACAACCACTGAAAAGCATAGATGACATAGAAATATACAGCATTTCTTCACATATTGCAATATAATTTGATCCCTGTAGTATATAAAATCACACACTGCAGTAGAGTATTTTCTTATTGAAAATCGCAAGTTTAAGACAGTTACAGATTTGGAGAAAAATTCTCCAATATCAAACCATATATGGAAAGGCACACACCTAATTTAAACCAGTTGCAGTCTTCACATAGTATGGAGGATTTCCGAAATAAGGACATCTGAAAGTTCCTCTTTGGATGTCCCTATTTGGAATAACCCCACAGTTTAAAAAAAATTTTCAGAAAGGGTGAGTATGTCGATCGGCATACTCATCCATTCCTTTTCGGAAACGCCGCTGCTGCTGCCGCAGGACCCGGACCACGGGAAAGGTGAGCAACCTCTCCAGGGTCAGGCTGCGGGGAAGGGAGAGTTAGGGTCAGGCTGCGGGGAAAGGAGAGTTAGGGTCAGGCTGCAGGGAAGGGACACTTAGGATCTGGCTGCGGGAGGTGGAGGGTTAGGGTCAGGCTGCAGGGAAGGGAGACTTAGGGTCAGGCTGCAGGAGATGGAGGGTTAGGGTCAGGCTGCGGGGAAGGGAGGGTTAGGGTAATGAAAGGGGAGGGTTAGGGTTAGAATTAGGGGAAGGGTTGGGGTATTTAAAAGCCTTACCTTTCAGAGCTCCAGGGATCGATTGCTATGCCTCCTCGAGGCATGAGCAATCAAAATCACTCATTACTGATTATAGGAATTGCAACCTGCATGTCTTCCAAGGTTAAGACCAATCCCTACTGGTTGATCTCTGCACCCTGTAGCTTAGCTGTGCTGCACCAAGTATCAACAACCATGAAACATACCCATTAATGCATAGTTGCTAGCACTCGCTGTGATGTTGTTACTGCTGTGAAGATCCATATTCGACACTGATACAGATGACGTCCTAATTTCGTCTGTATAAGTGCCAACATATTTTTAATGAAGAATATTTAAATCCCAGAATGGGTACAAAATTGAATGCATTTATTTTGTCAGGTACCTTTTCTGGTTAGGGTTAGGCTGTAGGATAGGGCGGGTTAGAGTTAGGCTGCAGAGAGGGGGGGTTAAGGTTAGGCTATGGGATGAGGATAATTAGACAGGAGAGGGTTAGGGTTAGGCTGTGAGGCAAGGATGGTTAGCGATGGGGGAAGGTTAAGATTAGGCTCCCACACAAGGATGGATAGGGTTAGGGGTGGTTAAGTTTAGGCTGTGGACAGGGGAGGGTTAAGGTTAGTGTTTGGGAAGTGTTAAGTTTAAGATTAAGTAAATTTACCTGTCACATTCCTGGACAGTCAATGTAGAGACAGTAATCGCAGAAACAGTGCTGTCTTGCCTTAAACAGCTGGAAAATAATGCAAGTTGGCGCTTCATTCCTGCAAAGCCGATTGGTTAGTGTGCACTCAAGATTCTACTCTATTAGCTGTTTCTGTCCTGGCTGTTGTTCTGCAGCCGGGATGCTGTGTGTTTCACTGGACATGTGCTAAGTGCGAATACTTCATGCAAAATCCATCTGTTTCCAAGCAGTTGAAACCTGATCAATCAGGTTTGTAGTATGATTCCTGATTGCTCCTGCTCCTCATAAGTAACCAGCAGTGAGACCAGCTCTCTGTTATAGCGTTGTTAGCCACACTTTGTTTGCCTTTTCCTTGTGATTCAGCCTGTGAGATTGCTATAGGCTGCTTTGTCCTCCGTTCCCTGTTCTAGTGGATTCCCTCTAAACTTGGTACTTATCCCTTCTTCCCTTGTACCTTACCCTTAACCTTTAACTCACTCTTGTTCCTTGCACTACGTTCACTATGTTCCAGCTCCTAATGCCTCTCTACTTGATGTTCTGGGATGGTCAGATAGTCTTAGCTTCGCTAATATTGCTGACTCCTCAGTTCTCTTGCTAATTAGTTTCTGGCCTTATCCAGCAGTCAAACAAGCGGTCAGCCTTCTGTTTGCAGTGTATAGAGGACCGGAGGCTGGATAACTAAAGTGGTGGCAGATACCTTGGTGCCTGTCTCACTTTCATAGCAGCCACACCCCAAACATCCACTGTTATTATGTTGCTTGCAAAGGTCATTTATGACATGTATTCATTATCCATACACTATAGAATATTAGGCGTAATAAAACTTGCTTTATATAGCATCATTTTTCTCACTTTCAGCAGAAACACAGAGCAGTTTAAGTTTCTCTGAAGCCCATTTTAGAAGGATCAGCAAAAAAACTGGCCTAGAAAAATACAATCTTTTGTACTAGCCAATGTACTGCAAGTCATCTTACACTGATGGCAATGATTTATTGACTTAAATCCACAAGGGGAAACAAACACAAAACGGGTGCATTTATATGGTTCTTTATTGTTTACAAATACATTGCACAAACACTGGACAAAGAAATTGCATGAAAAGAAAAAAAAAATGTACACACAATGTTAGAGCGCTACATTAAACTAGAAAGCAATAAAACAACAAAGCCATATATATTCAAGATCATTGCTTGTGATGATCCTAACCTATGTAACTTATAGATTTATTACCTCTCACCTTTCATGCAATATCTAACAATCCCAGGATTTTTGTTCCTGGAATCTCTTCAGAAAGCACTGAGATCATTGGGGACAGGTATAACTAAGTCAGGCAAATGGAGAAGACTGCTTACTAAATTCTCCTGACACATTGCCCCCATGGGAAACAAAGGGGACAGCAAAGAAGTGAATCATTGATTTCTCAGTCGCTGGGGTTGTAGTAAATTCTGGATCTTTATGAGAAAAGGAGTTGACGAAGAAAACAATAGTTCTCTGTATTTTTATTCTTTTTTTATCTCTTAAATATAGCCCAAATATTTGTCCATTCTAAATGAATAAATTCACAGTAATTTACTAATTTAACACAAGCATTAGACGTAAATTAAAAGTCTCCATTATAACAGATAGGAATTTTATTTTATCTAACAAATATCTTATTAATTTTTATTTATTTATTAACAGTTTTTTTTCTATAGCGCCAGTAGATTATGTAGCACTTTACAAATTTAGCAATTAGTATAAACAAGACTGGGTAATAACGAAAGCTCTACACTCTATAGGACAGTGGGTTTGATACATAAGGATAAGTGCTATATATCATACAATAAACCAGCCACGTTGTATGGTAAAAGTGCCTAGTGCTCTGTATGACCCAGTCACACAGCAGTGTTAGTAACAGGAATGAGGGAATTTTAGAATAGGAGAGAGAGTGTGCGGGTTTGTGGTAATAATGTAATAGAAAGGCAAAGTGGTTGTTAACATGGTAAATAAAGCCCAAGAATGTTGAATAATTTGATAAGCTTGTGTAAAGAGGTGAGTTTTAATTAAGCACTTGAAAGTTTAGAGAGTAGAGGATAGTCTTAATGGGCGATTAAGGTTATTCCAGAGAGTGGGTGTAGCCCAGGAGAAGTCCTGTAACCGGGAATGAGAGCATTTATGAAGCATAGAAGAGAGTTGTATATCTTGTGATGATCTGAGAATATGAGCTTGAATATATCTTGAGACAAGTGAGGATATTTATGCAGGTTTGTTAATGGCTTTATAGGTTAGCAAGATTATTTTGTATTTGATTCTGTAGTAAACCAGTGTAGAGATTGACAGAGTGGATTAACTCTATTTGATGTTTTTCAAGGAAAATCATACTTACTCCTGCATGCAATATAGACTGTAGAGGGGTAATTTTCTATTGTGGGAGACCAATAAAAAGAGCATTGCAGAAATTGCGGAGCTGAATAGTGCATCTGTGAGAGATATTTTCATATTCTGGAAATGTTTTTTAGGTATATATGACAGGATTTAGAAACTATCGTGTATTGGGCACAGATGATAGTTCAAAGTCAAGTTGTTGGCAGGAGGAAATATTAATAGCTTTGTTTAAAAAAAAATTAAGTTTGAGATGGTGGGAGGACATCCAGGGTGAAATGGCAGAAAGACATTCAGTTACGTGGGCCAGCACGGTTGGTGATAGATCAGGGGTGGATAGGTAGATTTGTGTATCATCTACATAGAGATGATATTGAAAATGACTTTATTGGCTGTCCAAGTGAAGAGATATAGATAGAGAAGAGAAAGGGACCCATAACTGAGCCTTGCGGTACTCCAACAGATAGTGGAAGGGCAGGAGAGGTAGATCCAGAAAAGCAAACACTGAAAGAGCGATTATAGAGGTAGGATGTGAACCAGGAAAGGGCTGTGCCCTTAATACCTAGTGATTGTAACATTTGTATGAGAAGAAAGTAGTCAACAGTGTCAAAAGCAGCAAAAAGATCCAGGAGAATTAGAAGAGAGTAATGACCTTTAGATTTAGCAGTGCTTAAATCATTGACCACCTTGGTCAGTGCAGTTTCAGTAGAATGTTGAGAATTAAATTCTGACTAAAGAGGATCTAGAAGATTGTGTAAGGAAAGGAAGTTAGTGAGGTGAGTATAGACAAGTCTTTCAAGCAGCTTTGAGCGGCATGGGAGATGGGAAATGGGACGATAATTTGAGGGAGAGTTGGGGGTCTGAGTTTTTCAGAAATGGAGTAATCAGTGCATGCTTGACTAAAGAAGGGAAGATACCAGTCTTAAGAGAGAGATTGTGATTGTGATCTCTTGTGAGGGTACAGGATCAAGAGGGCAAGTAGTAGAGTAGGAAGAGAAGAAAAGAGCAGATACTGTACTTCCTCTTCATCTATGATATGGAATGAGGACATAGTGCCAGAGGGTGGAGGAAGGGTTTTGGATAGTATGTTAGCATATGAGGATAATTCCTGTGTTATCTTGTCAATCTTGTCTTTAAAGTACATTGCAAGATCTTGGGCATTGATGGAGGTTGGTGGATTGTGCACAGCACATTGGATTTGCCGTAGCACATGAGGAATAGCTGCAGTGACTTGGTCAAAGACAGTTGCTAGGCCTTGGTTTAGGTGAGATATTGCTATATCGGGAGAGTGGAAATTAGAGAATGGAGATAGAGGTTGTTGAACAGATTGAGAAAGTTAAGATTAATGGCATTAAGATTTCTATGGGTGTGAGAAGGTGTTGCAGAATTATCCAGCATAGATTTAGAATTAGTGTGATAAGGTGATGGTCAAAGAGAGGGTTAGGAGAGTTATTAAGATCAGCGACTGAGCATAGTTTAGAGAATACAAGATCAACGCAATTACTATAAAACTGTTTTATATTTCCTTTTTGGCACACTCAGGGTCTTATGCATATTATTGGTGTATTTGGCAATTAAAAACAGACATATGTAAAAAGCAGTTGCAGAGCCGGTCTCAGTAATATGCATATTTAAGAAAGACCCCTGGCTTCAAGAGTGTATGCAGATACAATAAAACACCTTACCATCAACCCCACGGTTGGCCAGGTGCAAATTAGAAATGACTAAAGCTGTAATAAATAAATATAACATGTAAACATTGTGAAAACACCCAAATAGTACTTGGCCCAACATATATCGCAATGAACCAAACTTTTCGTCGCAAGGTCAGGATTAATTATCATTCAGAACACTCTAACTTACTGCATCTATGGGTCTCAGGGGCAGGACCCCTTCGCTGAACAGAAATAAAGTAGAAAGTGTGTAAATATATTAAAATCTGCAAACCCCTTAACTAGGTGTCACATTTTGTATGCTGCCTTTTCTTATAGTAAATATAGTAATAACGGACCACATCCAGACCTCCACTGGCTCAACGCTTGAGGCTCTAAGTGCAGTCGCAGCAGATAGCAGAGGTCAGATCCCCACAGTATCCTGGAGTATAGGACCCTATCTTCAGATAGAATGTAAGGGCCCTTTCTTTATCAATTAAATCCATCCCCCCTCCCAACTTGCATACTCGCTGTACACAACCTGTCCTGTCATTGGAAATGCTTCCTGCAGGGAAGTCTGTATCTAGTCCAATGTTATTGCTAAATAATCATGACAGCATGGCAAGGCTGACATTATAACACCAAGGTAAATTTGAAGTAGTTAATAATGGATTGTAGTTGGAAAACAGTAAGAGAGTTAAGAATCTGGCTGTCAGCCCACCTCTAATAACATAATCATGATGATGCTCTAACACAGCCATAGGCAATCATTGGCATTACAGGGATTGTGAAACTACAACTCCCAGCATGTTCCAAGAGTATCAGCATAGCTGACAGCCGGCAGAGCATGATAGAACTTGCAGTTTCACAACACCTACAGTGTCCCAGGTTGCCTATAACTAAACAAGCTTGTAGTAATATGAATGAAAATAGAAATAACAGGTTTGTGAAGGCTAGATAGGCATATAGGACCCAATCTTGACTTCAGATTTTGCCCCAGTACTCATGGGTTTTCAATAGGTTTCCTCTGCTTTTGTGTTCTGCTCATGAACACATCCATGCTACCCATCAGTACACATTATGCCCTGTTCAAATTTATGTAAAATAACATTTCCGACTTCTGCCAACAAAGGAGCCCAGGTTTGTCGATCACAAGTGGCTGTGACCTACTATTACAATATTCAATGCTGGTGTGCTCATCCAGATATCCAAACTGACGTCATTTTATGCTAGCAAGAGTCAGAAAAGATAAGATAGGCTATGTCTATTGTAAGTCCATTGATGCAAGGGAAGTGGTTAGCAAAGCTATCGTACAGACGCTTAGATATCACAACCCTGCTATAGCAGAATTCCTGACACATCCATTAATCACTATTCTGATCACAAATGAATTGTAAGTGGGGATCTGGTCCATAGGCTTTATGTAAAAAAATCTTAAGTGATCTATGTAGCTTACAATTACACAAAAAATTTAATATACAAATACTACAGGGATGTCATTATTCTTCCCGCTCATCTCCAAATCAAAGTAATAGGCTACTGGAAGTTGATGGTTTATATGGTGGCTGGGGAAGATTCAGAGTGGAATGTATACCAATTAACGTGGCACATGTAAGAAATTGAACCAAGTAAATTATGAGCATGTTTAGAAAACTTACACCGAATACTTACAAAATAGCACTCTTAGACTGATATTTACATATAGATTTAGACCTGCATGACCCCTGGTGTAACTACTACTAATAATGACACCAAAAATGATGACAATTTACCCACACGCACAATGTACGCTGGGTGGTCATTTTAATAAGAGGCATATGTCTGCGAATATGTACGCTATTGCCCTTGTTTTCAAATCTGAGACCTGATTGCTGTCAAATAACATTTAAGTGAAGGACAAAATTCAATTTATCAATTTAAATGTTATTTTCATTTATAGTTACTGCCATTCAGCTTATCATGTAACCATCTCTGACCCTAAACTCACCAAGAAAGTAATCCAAAGCATTATACAACTTTTACACAAGCTCTCAAGTTTCCGAAATCATATGGCATTCATTTCCACAGCAATTTCCTTTTCTATTTGATTTTACCGGATAGGCTTATAAACTGTTTGCTGAAAAGCTGTTGAAAAATCTTTAAGACTTTCACAATTTACTGAACTCTGAAGCTGACCCCATGAATTGTTTGTTGTGAGCTATTAAGTCCAACAATAGCCGGTACAAGTAAACTGTTACTTCCCTTTGACTATAGCCGTTTTATACATTGTCATACATTATGGATTAGTATAAATTTAAATGCATTATTAACCCTATTATTTGCCATTCCTGTGATAACTAACAACTTGCTTTGTCACCATTTATTTATTTATGATATTGCAATTTCACATTCATTTTTAAAGTTAAGAAAATATTTACTATACTATTCTTGTTCTATTCTTGCCAAGGATATGTGGTTTTTGTTCTCTGAAAATAAACTGTAAATCTTCTATAAATATCCATTACTTGGTTGACACATTGTAAATGCAGCTCAGAGGGATGGATTGCTGATAAATTTGTTTTACTGCTTTTTTTTGCCTTTTACAAATGTTTTACAAATTTGCTGTTTAGAAGTAAAGTGACATATTTTAGCTTTAGATTGTCTCAAACTATCAACGCATTTGCTCATTACTAAATGAAACTAGAAAAAATTTGTATGTGAGTGGTGCTGGTATAAATGAAGCTTAGAAATAGATCTTCTTTTCAGCAGTACTACCATGACCTCTATAACCTACCCACCTTACTGTCTACCTCTTCACCTGGTCCTAGACCTTCCATAATAAATAACAGAGATAACACTTTGGTGAGCTTTGAACCTAATACATATAGCTAAAACCCGTGGCGCCCCCTCAGTGATTTTATCTCTCGACGCGTTCTATAAACTCTCCTGGGATTTCCTTGATCAAGCCCTGCAAAAATTTGGCCTTCATGGCCCCTAACTAGATGGCATCTGGTCCTTATACCCTTGCCCTTCTGCGAGGGTAATGGTAAATGGTTCCCCCTCACCATTGCTACACATCGGCAATGGCACCAGACAGGGTTGCCCTCTTTCCCCTCTTATCTTTGCCCTGGTCATCGAACCCGTGGCGGCTGCTATTCGCCAATCACCAGATATATCTGGCATTCAAATTGGTCGTCAGGATTATAAGCTGTCCCTCTTTGTGGACGATGTACTGCTTACCCTAACAAACCCGCAAATTTCCCTACCAAATCTGTTTGCCATCCTGCAACAATACAGGCAGTTGTTGGGATATAAAATTAATCTGTCCAAATCCAAAGCACTTCTTTTAAATACCTCCCCTCCTGAGAGCCAGTACCTTACATCTACTTTCCATTTTAAATGGCAAAGATCAAAGATGCGATATCTAGATATATACCTGACAAACTCCTACAACTCCTACCACTCCTACCACTCGCTATATGAAGCCAACTATCCTGCCCTTATAGACAAGCTTAATTCGGAACTTTATTCCTGGAGACACCTACTGCTGTCGTGGCTGGGCAGGATCGTAGTGGTAAAAATAACTCTTCTTCCCAAGCTCTTATACTTTTTCCAAACCCTCCCTGTAAAAGTCCCGAATACTACGCTCACAACTATCCAATGCTCCCTGGTTAGATTTATATGAAACCGTCGCCCTCCCTGAACTCATCTACCACTGCTTAAAAAACCTACAACCCAGGGTGGTCGGGGCTTCCCTGATCTCAAGCTCTATTACCAAGCCTCCCAACTTAGCCATATTGTTGCCTCCTATGCCCCGCGGGCAGGTTGGCCAGGGTAGACATTGAATCCACTTACCTGGAATTGTCATCACTATCATCTATCTGGGGGATCCCCCGGTCCAGGTCCCTTACCACTATGCTCCCCCTACCCACAACTGCACTCTCTTCCTCAATTCGGGACTTGTGTAGACCCCACATAGCCTCTCCTCCCTTTATTTCCCGCCTAATACTCCTCTGGGATAACCTTGCCTTCCCTCCAGGTCAGTCGAAAGCTTTCTCTCGCCCGTTGAAGTGCCTTGGAATTCGATGTACCCATGACCTTAAAGCAGGAGGTGAGTGGCTCACCACTTCTTCCCTCCCTCAGAAATTCCCCAACCTAGCCCCTACCCCTTTCCACTTTTTTCAAGTTCGGCGCTATTTGCTTGCTCTCTCTGCTGAAGCCCACCTCTCATCCCCTTTGCTTTCGAGAATCTCTGCCTGACAGCTCCCCTCCGTCAAGGAATGATCTCCACTCTTTATGCTATCCTGCTGGAGGCTCATATTGGCCCCCAGGAAAAACATGAAAGAGACTGGGAGAGAGACTTGGGTCCCTGCCCCAATGATGATGAACCCTAGGAAGACATTCGCCAAAACATCGCTAAATCCTCCATATGTACCAAAATCAAGGAGAATGCATACAAGATTTATTACAAGTGGTACTTCACCCCTGAGCACCTCTCAAAGATTTTCCCTTCCTCCTTCCCCCAGTGCTGGTGCCGCTGTGGAGGCATGGGATAGCTCCTTCACGTGTGGTGGACCTGTCCTTCTTTGACCCCATTCTGGGATATGGGTCATTCCCTTTTAACGGCCCTCCTTCCCTGCTCACCCCCTAAAAATCCTTGAATTTACCTACTATGTTACCCTATCCCTGAAACAGACACCTCCTCCCGTAAATTAGCTTTTCATGTTTTGGCTGCGGCTAAATGCCTTATCGCCAAAGCCTGGAAACAGCCAGCCCCCTCCCCTATGCTCCCTGACTACATATATTTGATTTGTTGTGGGCATGGGGAGAATAACGGCCTACTTGAGAGGTACAGAGGAAGCTTACTACAAGGTGTGGACCCCTTGGTTCAATCTGCAATCTCCTACCCATCCCCCTTGGGGGATAAACTTGCAACACATTTGATTGTGAGACTCTTTCTTTAACCACCTTTAACTTTACCCCCCGTGTATCTACAATAACCCGTTTACCCCTATGTCCATCTGCTTAGTGTTCTTCCCCTCCTCCCCTCACCCCTCTTTACAATTACTGTTATAGAATGTTGTTCTACTGTTACCTTGTAATAACTTAAAAATGCCATAGCAGCCTTTGTATATTTTGTACTAATGTCTTTCTATTGTATACTTGCTGCTTCAATAAAAGAAAAGTTAAAGAAATAGATCTTCATAAAAATTATTAATTATGTGTATTGGAAAGGCAATGGAACGAACAAATACTAAAACGTTGAGGCATTGAGATAGACATGCGGATAAGTATAACACCATATAAAAAAGAGAAAAGATGCAGATGTAATCAGCATCAACAAGCTGCGTTTTTAGCAGGAAGGAATGGCTAAACCCCTATCGGAAAGAGACTCCAGCTGCTTAAACCAGGGTTGACTAGACCCTTAAAAAGAAAAGAATTACAAGAAAACATGGAAGCGCTAGGAGTCTGTCTCCAGATTTATTCACAAAAAACACCAAAAATATAAAATCAATAGACAAGCATTAATATTGTATCATCAGCTGATCAAATACATATATAACAATAGTTCTAAAAACAAATATAAATATTTATGACCGTGAGTCAACGCTCACAAAATGAAAAAAAAAGTCTACAAGAGTCTACAAGACAACCATCAAGTAATTATTAAACTGGCAGATAAGGGGGAAGGGCTGGTACTTTTAGATAAGTCAGATTACTTAATAGAATTTCGGAGACAACTCAATGATACTCAATTTTATGCAAAACTTGAGAGTAACCCTAGTGCAGTGTTCAATGTCGATTATAAAACATTGATCGAAAGAGGGAGAGACATGGGCATTTTATCCAAAAAACATTTAATTTTTTGTCTGTAAAATATCCTGTAATACCCACATTCTATTATTTGCTGAAGGTGCACAAGTCGGGTACCTCACCCCCTGGTCGTCCCATCATTTTGGGGGTGGGGTCCCTGACTAGTAATTTGTCCCATCTAGTGGACTGCTACTAGCAGCCGTTTGTAAAAAAAAAACTGAAGTCATTCATAAAGGATACCACACATTTTCTAGCCATGGTTAAGAATTTAAAGTGGAAGGATAACTACCTTCTAATTATTTGTGATGTAGAGTCACTTTATTCAAACAAATTATTACTTACAGTTGAAAGGTACTGCCATGGGAACCAGATTCGCCCTGAGTTATGCGAACCTCTATATGGGCCGTCTTGAGGATGAGCTCATTTGGGGAGATCCCTTTGGGGTGAATCTGGTTTCCTATGGCAGATACATTGATGATTTGTTTTTTGTTTGGGATGGGGATTTAGATTCTGTTCATTCCTTTATGCACTAGCTTAATCAGAACACATATGGTTTAAAATTTACTTTTAATCACAGTTCTCAATTTGTGCACTATCTAGATATTACTGTATTTACTGAAAATGGCAAGATACATACTAAAAATTACAAAAAGGATGTGGATAAAAGCACCTTTCTTAATTACAATAGCTGCCATTTGAGAAAATGGAAGCAGAATATACCACAGGGACAGTTCCTTTGTTTACGGAGGAACTGTTCCTCGGTTAACGACTTTAAGTTACAAAGTCTAGACATGAAAAATGTCTCCCAAGGCTACCCATTAGATATTGTCAATGGGGACTATATGAAATCTTTGGATACTGCTAGGGATACACTCATATCCAACATAAAAAACATATCTCAGATATTCGAACAAATGATACTATGTTTATCACTCAGTTTAACTGTGATGCAGAGAAAATTAAGAAACTTATTAATAGGAATGTGCAGATTTTACAGTGTGATCCAGTCCTAAAATAACATCTGATTAAAAAACCAAGAGTCATATTCAGACGAGCTCATAACCTAAAAAAAGCATTGGTAAAAGTCACCTAAAAACAGAATCCCAGACAATATCTACTAACTGGCTTACAAACAGACTTATAGGTTGTTACAAATGTGGGAGGAACCAATGCATCACATGCAGATTTATTGATAAAGAACATAAAACTTTTCATGTGGTATCGGATAAGAATATATATAGCATTAAGAGCTATATTAATTGTAACAGTGTTTATGTGGTGTATCTGACCTCCTGTGGTTGTGGCACAGGATATGTGGGCCGCACCACTAGAGAACTCAACACCAGGTTCTTGGAACATAGAAGGGGTATCATTAATAATAAACCACATCTGCTATATAAACACATCAATTCGGTACATGGTAGGAGTATGGATTCATTGACTGTGAAGGGTATTGAACAAATCAGATACACTATTAGAGAGGGTGATAGATTCTCTCTTTTATGTAAGAGAGAATCATATTGGATCTTTCGATTAAATACGTTGACCCCTAATGGCTTTAATGATTCAATGGAATTAGATCACTAAAGTTTATCTCTCCCTCATCATTACTATTTATCTGAAGCTAATCTTGTGGTAAAAAAGTTTTTTTCTGTGTTTGACCTCTAATTCTAATTGCAATATATTTACTGGACGATTATTACTATTGATATCATTTGTTTAGGCATATTAATGTAAATCAAGTTTTCTTTATAACCAGTGATATTACTATACATATCATCATAATAACTGATATTATTGTCTATATATGTCTTATTTCATCTATTTCCCGGTGTTAATGAGATATTAACGATTATTTAGATACTTTATAAACATCAATTTCCAATCACTATAGATCTCTATATATACCTGTTTTCCTCCTTGATCTTTTATCTTTTATACATATCCATGTCTCTATTATCTATAATAACTAGTCTTGATTTTTGATTTTTTATTCTCTATATATATTCTGTGTTTCAAAATGATTTGGTATCTATTGGAATTTTCTCATAAACAATCTAGACCACTATGAGTAGTCTAGAGGTAGTGCATCTACCTCTGATTAGATAGGTCAGCAGTTCAAATCCTAGTGGTGGGTGGTAATGATATTCCTCTGAGAACCTAATCTAAATACTCTGCTATATATATATATTCTTTGATACTTTTCTGGTAATATATACATTTTTTTTTCCAGCAAATTGCATGTGTATGTATATAAAGATCTATTTGCCTAAATGGATCTCATTCCCACCTTATAACATCCTCAGGTACCTAACTGCTGACAATTTTTGACTATGATTGTTTCTGTACTTTGTTAAGATTGTTAGATATAAATGCAGAAAGATACTCATGACAATAAACTTTTAAAATATATATATTTTTTTATTATTTTATTTCTATATGTTTATTTTGAGTTGAATTTGTGAATTGTTCTATATTATGTTTATTCTAAATATATTAGTTTTCAATGATACACTGGATGAATTTAACCATCCATATAGTCCATATCCCGTTCTACTAATTAGCAATGAGCTACATCTGTACAACTAGTACTTATATGAGACAGCTTGAAACATTCCTCAAACTTTCTGACGAAACCCCTCTGTGGAGAAACGCGTAAGAGTTGCAGATTCAAACAGCTGATCTTATTGAGACCATACTCCTGATCATATATGTTATGGTAAATGCTCCCCTGTCTTTTCTACATACTTTGATGCCATTGTTGGATCTATGCTGATATACACTCCTATGATAGCGATCTGGTGAGCTGCACTGATTTTATCGGTGGTACCACTGATACCAGCATTCTTCCGCGGGACAAATATCCCTGCTATTGCTACATTTGAGCCTGAGACCATATGAAGGACAAGCCTGGGACCCTTATTTCATCCTGCTGATCCCCTCTAACAGCCGACTGCGGGACTGCGGTGACCACCTTGCCGGGGGAGACGCTGACGCGGTTACAGGCACATAGAGACAAGCGTCTATCCTTTTAAACTCTGCTATACCATCTACAAGAGTCTCCACACGCAAGTATATCTCAGCTCTCAACCAGTCTATGACTTTGATCCATGTTATTACCATCTAAAAGATCCGCAAATCTAGTTTTATCATATGGTGTCTTTATCTTTTAATCAAGTGCACTACCAGTCAGCGCTATTACAGTCATCTATCTGAGAAATCCTGCTGTTACAAATATATCACCAACTGATAAGTTTAATCATTCCATCACAACTCTATTACGATACTATCATCTTAATACAGTGCACCAGCTCACCACTCACCAGCTTCTGCCATTACAGCTATCTATTGAGAACCTCTTGATACCACACAGACATTATTGATTTAATATATTGTTGTGGTGTACTCTGTTGGAACTTTACCATCCTATTCATCAATATTTGCTTCTGGATTTATGCATTCTGATATTTAAACAGGAAAGGCACTCTAGCTATCTGTGGAATTAATTGCTTACCACTTTTTTCATCTGTTGGTTGTGATATGTCACTTAAGATCATTACCTTTTTGGTATTTCATCTATAGTATCCTCGCGTTGTGCCTTGGTTAGACATATATATATTGTAATAGTGTAATAGAGCGTTGACTCACGGTCATAAATATTTTTATTTGTTTTTAGAACTATTGTTATATATGTATTTGATAAGCTGATGATACAATATTAATGCTTGTCTATTGATTTTATATTTTTGGTGTTTTTTGTGAATAAATCTGGAGACAGACTCCTAGCGCTTCCGTGTTTTCAAGTATAACACCACCTGTCAGAATGGTCAGAAGTCTGCACCTGAGTGGCCAGTGATTGCATTGTGCAAATGCAAGGTTCACCTTAAGAAAGACTGCAAGTCAGTTGAAACGCGTCGGTGTGACATGAACGCTGTCCAGAGAGAAAGATATCTGCGAGAAAGCCCTATGTCTTTGGGGAGAGAGATCAAATCCTTGAAAGCACACAGCTCAAGAGATTAATAAGGTGAGGTTAATATATCAGAACAGGTCATCTGGTATTGCTGAAACGTGTTACACTAGAGTGTGTCTCTGTTTACTTTCTATGTGGATGAAAACCATCACCTACTTAAAGAAAAGGAAAAACCATTGAATGAAAACTTCAAATTGTGGAGGAATTCTGAGAAATAAAGAAGACACTTTTGTTGCAAGTACTGTTTATTAAACTAAAATTACATCTTTTGAACATATACTTTATTGTTGAACATTGAGACAGTGTCTGAAGTTTCATCTTATACTTTGTATTACTAATTAAGAAACGCAGTCACACCCATTGAAATACTTTTTAGTTTATTGCTACCTGGAGGGAATAGAGGATTATTTAATAAGGGTATGATTCGCATTGATAAGGAGAGAGCTTATAATGAATCTTTACACTGTCCTAGAGGGCTAGAAAATGAACTTTAACTGGATGGGAGAGAGCAGCTGTGGATCTAGAGGTTCATGGTAACCACATTAGACTCATCATTTATGAAATAGACATACTGGGGTAGATCCAGAACTACATTTGCCATACGTTTATTCGCGGAGCATATTTCCGTGCGCGTAAATTCGTTACACTCTCCTCGTCACACCCCTTGAACGTACGTATTTTGTCAAGATACGCTTTCCAAACCCTACCTTAACTTTTGCAAACGTAACCGCAGTCATACGCACACGTACGTATGGGCTAGACGAATTTACGCAGCAAAGCACGCCCATACTGTACACTTTAAATACAACCCCCCGCCTACTTCACGTATTTCAGACGTATTTTGGAGTAACGTAAAATTGGCACGCCCACACGTAAGTGGCCCATACGTTCACAATT
Source organism: Limnodynastes dumerilii (assembly GCA_011038615.1). Classification (NCBI taxonomy): domain Eukaryota; kingdom Metazoa; phylum Chordata; class Amphibia; order Anura; family Limnodynastidae; genus Limnodynastes; species Limnodynastes dumerilii. The sequence continues at coordinate 25,854 of WWET01003563.1, forward strand.
ACGCTACGTTAATGTGCGTATTTTCTATGGTGTGCATGCGCAGTGCGTTCAAAACAGCGATTTATGTCTCCGCCACGTGTAAATTCGCTCCGAAGCGTTGTTCTGGATCAGGCCCAGTCTACTTCTATGAGGGGCCATAGTCAAGTCAAGGGAGGAGTCTGTCAAATTACACATTGGGCAATATGAGCCGAGATATAGTACTTCTTAAGATCAGGGAGACCAAAGCCACCACCCTTAACCTGTCACTATAATATTTTAAGATGCAACCTAGGGTGCCATCCCTCAGTAACTGAAGTTTTAATGATTTCTGAAGCCCTATTCAGCTTTCCTTAGCAGGTGGGCCTGCCATGTATGCAATTTACCACCATGTATGGCAGAATTTTCCCTCTTTTGAGAAAGGTGTAACTGAGCACAATTGTCCACTCATTGCTGCATAGAAGTTGCAGAGAGCACCTGCCAATGGATTACATGGCAATTTAAACAGAGGAGATGGACAACAGAGTTCTAGAAATAGCCTGTGACTGTCAACCATGCACTCTTTATGCCACAAAGGTCCCCCTTTTCCAGAATCCCATCCTTGCAATGTTGGGTAATATGCTTCACTAAGCAGGACCGTAACTAGGGGTGTGCGATAGGGGTGGCCTCAGAGGGCGCACATCTTAAAGGGGCACCAGTAAGTTCATATTTATGGTTAAATTGGCTTGGAATTCAGGGTCAGGTGGCATTCTTCCTTTTTTGCCCCTGGCACTAAAATTTCTAGTTACGGCTCTGTCACATAGCATTGGAATAAGGGCAAATTTGATAGGAACTGTATTATGGATGGTACGTCTTTCTTTAGTTTAGCAAAAGTTTACTAATTAATATTATAGTCTGTTAGGTAAATATAGAAACAAGCCCCATAAAGAAATAGGAATGAATATGGTTCATCCAGGCTGATTTGCTTTCCAGCCCAACTTATAAGAGGAACCAAACACAGCCACATGCTTTATTTTCTTTCTCATCAGCAGGCCAGCTGGTCCAGCAATGAAGAATGAAAGGACAAATTCACTGTAAGCCACTTTATAAGCATCTGTTTGTTGTTAATATTAGCTGACATACTGAGTACTAGTGTGAAACAACAAAAGGAATGAAGTGGGTGACTTTACCTAGTCTTCCTTGTATACACTGTATATCATGTTAAAGAAATAATGTACTGCATCCCTTTAAAGTCAGACACATTGAGTCACCATAGTTCTGTGGGTTGAAACAATTATAGGGACTGAAAACACTTTATTTTCTTAATGAATAATGTTGCATTTAGGTATTTAGAAGTTAAACAGAATAATTAGATAAATAAAATAATGAGATCCTCAAAACCATACCTTTTAAAATGTCTTAAAAAAAAAAAAATCAAGAAATATATCTTTAACAGACATATACATGCTAAATGAGCATAAAAAAGTCCAGAAAGTTGTGTTTAGGGAAAAAAGAAATATATCTAGTTCTATCTATTATTTAATACTAGTAGAAATACACTTTCACTAGAGAGAAAAGAGAATAGGTTATGGTATCTTGAAGTGAACACAGTCTTGGATTGATGTACAAAGCTACATTTTAGACAAGAACTCATAGCTCTTGCTAAGTACTAAAAACATTGTATTTTTCTATATTCACAAAACGATGCTGGTAAAGAAAGAAAAAGAAATGCATGTTATAATGTAATATGATATATATTTTTTTAAAGTTAAATTTGAAGTAAAAAAAATAGTCGTCTACATAATTTTATTTTTGCACTGCTCATTTATATTTAGATAAACTTTCTGAGGTAGCAGAATATACCCTGATGTTTGATAAAACTTTCCCATAGCCCTGACCTAAGGTAACCCTATGAGTCTATTGCAAAGCATTGTGGTCTGCTCTCTATTTTACCAAGTGTAATTACAATGAGAAAGGATTGACAAACTTCAGAATTCTGTTTTTATTTAAAAAAAAAAAAAAATGATGTCTCGACTTTATTTATCGTATTTTTTGTTCATTTTTCCTGGCACACTGTGGGATCTAGTAAGCCCTGGATGTCATGGCATGCTGGCATTTTTGGATCTCCAAGCTTTTTATTTATTTATTTATTACCCCACACACATCAAGGGTACTTAGGGGGTTCAATATAATTTACACAGTCACAATGCATGCACAACCAATAGGTACAGGGTGAGGTGAACTAAATGTTCACAGAGGCCCACCAATATTAGAGTGTATCTGCAAGACTCCTGCTAATTCTACAAAATGTTTTAATAAAGTGACTAAAACAGACACTGTAATACATTTTAATATACTCTAGTTTACATTTTGTTGTCTATTCAATAAAATATGAAGACATGAGACCATATTCACATTTAAGAGTAAAACTGCGAATTTACCTAAATATACACACGTGAAAAATACACAATACTGATTCAAAGAAAAGGAAGAACCCAGTTGACCACTCCCCGTGTCAGGAGTGCTATGTAAGGACGTAAGTCTTTCTTGCATATAATTAGGTACTTTATTAGCTGTGAATTGGATGTGCATTTAGATGCTTGAAATTGCTTATGATTCAAAGATACGTAACTAAACGCACTGATTAGGCTTTGGATAAGTTCATAAATGTTTATTTCTAAAAACAGCAAGTACTCTCATTCAGAGCCGCCAAGAGAAATTCTGCCCCCCCCCCCAAATGTTGATTGCAGCAGAAGAGTGACTTCAGTGCTTACATATATATATATATATATATATACACTATCTACCAACAAATAATTGGACACCTGTGATAGCAAAAGAAAATGATGTTTATTCTTCTTCAATAGTTGGTGGAGCTTCTAGGAGCGGCGATTACAGCTGCGACTCTCCGGGGCATACTCTCAACCAGTTGTTGTACAACGGCTAGTGGTATTTTCTTCCACTCAGCTTGGAGAAGATAGGCAAGTTCCGTCACCGATGTCGGACGGTGGGGGAACCCCTTCAGTCGACGCTCCAACTCGTCCCAGAGGTGCTCGATAGGGTTAAGGTCCTGGCTCTGCAACTCGCGGGGTATGTCACGTATGGATCGTATCTATAGATAGATAGATAGATAGATAGATAGATAGATAGATAAAGCTTACCTTCAACAGAAGCTAGTCCATTACCTCCAGTAAGACACTGGTTGGCTGCCTGTGCTGAGCTCTGATTGGCTGCCTGTCTGCCTGTCAGGAAACCGTCCCCAGCATTGCTGTAGGACGTCCCCCACTGACACCAATGATGACTGTGCCTGGGGCTGTTGTGTCAGCAAAGGCTGACAACGGACCACTGCCCCCCCTCACCCAAAAGAATCTCAGGACTCTTTCAACATAAATAAATAAACAAAATAAATAAAGGGAAGGAATTTTTTCTATTTTTTTTAGTTAATTGACCACCAGTGCTGCACATACCTGGGCCCCTTGTTAGGCCCTTGTTAGGTCCGGACCCGGGTAATTAGTACCTCCGCCCTCTATATATGTTAACAAAATTAACCATCGATTTTAAATAAATAATCATAACATACTTTACAATAAACAGATACTGCATGAAGTTAGAAATACAATGATCCACTACATATAGAGACTTTCATAAAACATAAAAAAAATAAAAACATTCAAAAAAATAAAAGCAAAACAAACAACCAATACAGTTATATAAATGTAATGGTGTTTGTTCACAAAATGTAAAGTAATGTAAACTTCTAAATATACCTTTACAAACTATACCCAAATAACAGCAACTTTACAAGGTTAAAGTCTTGCACAAAATGTGAAATCAGCATAAAATTAACGAGATCACCATAAGAAAAACGAGCCTTTATTTGTTTCATTTATAAACACACATACATTGATTCGAAACACACAGCAGGTGTGGGCTGAACTAAGTAAGAGAAGACACATGGCCAGAAAACAATACAGTTCTTCAATTTATGAGTGGTCGAGGGCTACCTTAAGTTTTCCCATGGGTATGTTGGTTTCCGCAAGGCACTCCTGCCTGCGAATCAGTCCTAACTCTGTTGGAACGCCCATACTGCACATTAGTAGCCCATGTGCTGCTCATTTTCATTAAGAATCTTGCTCCTCTAGTCGCGCATGCGGGACTCATTATGTGCCAATGTGTGCATCACTCCGAAGTCAGACATCCGTGTATATGAATCAGTCAGCCATGGTTTCTGTGCGTATATTTAGGTTCTGGGCATGCGCAGTTTAAATGATCGTAAAAATATGCACATAGATTCTACACTTACTTTGTGTGAACATGGTCCATGGATCTGAAATTAATTGATTACCTCATCATAAAATGTAACTTATAACTTCAATGTTGAAATGAAGGTTTGCTCTGACATTACAGCAAATCTGGTGGGATTATTCCAAACACAATCTTGGGACTCATAGCAAGCGGGAAGGAGGGAGTATGAATATGTTCAATTTCAGGATGAGTGTGTTCCTGCAAATGAGTCCAATCCTGGCCTAAACATTTGTGTAAATATGCACAATTTCTGACCAATCATTTGCACTAGATAGAAGGCATGATTCCCAAGCTATGTAAGGCAACTGCAATAGCGTAATAGCGTATAACCTAGTGCTCACTTCAATAAAGGTAAGGGACTGTTGCTAATGCTTTGTGCTGACAGAAAATGTATTTTTAAGTACATTCTTTAAATTTGATTAATTTCCTTTTATTTAATAGTAACTTAATAGTTATTTTATTCATGACTCAGTTTCAATTCACATTATCTGACAAAATGACTTGTACAAAACGTCACCAACGTTTTCATTATATACAACAGTTGATAAAATATAACACCACAATTAGTATTTCTTCAGCAGTTTGCATATGATCCTCAACATTTCTATCATATAAAAAAATAAAAAAGCAAACCAAGACATTTTCCCAAAATATTAAATAGGTTCATTTCTTGTTATTTATTACACATTTCTGTTATGTAAGGATTTCAAGACCTGGATATATGGGAGTTATATGATACTTGTGCTGGCTGAAAAATGTATTTCAGCTATTGTTACATTAATTCACAGGATAACCAGAGATGTGAATATATTAATCTCCAAGCTTATTCTGAAAAAGTATATGAAAAACAGAAATTTCTGTTTCATTTTAGTGACTAAATTTGAGATATTGGAAAGTCTAGGTAGACCGATAGACAAATCACCAGCCTTGTTCTGTTGATATAGTTATTAATGTATCTCTGTAGGTTGTCATGAGCAGCTCTGTCTTGTTCACCGCAGGAGGATATTTTATGGGAAGATTTGTGAATGTTGTATTGTAGAAATGTATTATTCATTGTTTTCTATCAAGTACAGTATATTGTTTTCATCATAAGTGAAATCTATATGAAGAATATACAGGGGCTGGCTGGCAAATTCAAGCCAAAACTAATGCTTACATATAGAGAGGTTCACTAACCTCTTTTATGCTTCTCACCTTTATTCTTCTTTCTTGCTCTTTGTTCTTCCTTTCATCTGGCAGAGGACACAAAATTGTGCATAATATGCTCTACATATATATACAGTGGGTGCTGGGGCTTCTACGAGGCCCTGAGGAGAGGCGGTTATTACTTATGCACTTTCACTCTACTGGGCATGTGCAGAAGATACCACACCGCTGTTCATTACAGTGCGGAGCTGAAGGCACAAGAGGGTAGAGCTCTATTATTATAATGTATTATTAAAAATTTGCTATGCAGCCTGACACTGCCAATGTTAACTCTACCAATGTAGTTGAAAATTAATTTAATTTAAATTTACTTTTTTTTTATAATACCTTGTATTAAAATGATATAGTAACTTTGTAAATTGTCAGATCAGTGTAGTATACAGATTGAGTAGTGCAATCAACAGTGTGTGGGAGTTTTGAAAATGTTTACTAGAAAAAACTGTGCAGCAATCAAGATTCACTTAAGAGACATTGAGAGATATTTCTGCTTTCATGCCGGAAGAATGAGTTTGAAACTAGAGGGGATGACATTGCACAGCTGGGTAGTTTCATAACGTCTAAAATCTGCAAACATGAATTTAAAATAGTACATTTATAGCTTTCTTTCTTTCCC
>WWET01003563.1:47864-60294 GCA_011038615.1 Limnodynastes dumerilii
GGTTGATTAATATTATTTTAACACTCTGATTTTAGCAAAGATGGATAGTGACAGTAAAAAATAAAGTAATGTTTAAACAATTTATGGATCAGCAGCAACTCTTTAATAATATCATCAGAATGAGGTGCCAAAAACAGCTATTAATCATGTTCTCACATTCTTACTGCATCCATTTAATTTCACATTGTCAAAAATGAGTTGTAGCTGCAACAGTGAAAAAGGAAAGTTTCTTCCTTCAATCTTTTCAGTTCAGTATAATTCCTTTTTTAAAATAGTATCATAAGTTATCATCAACATGAGTATTATTTTATCATTTTTTTTTATTTTTTACATCCTTAGGGCCTGATTCAGATTTCAATGCAACTTAAATTTGATGCTCCGAAATGTAAGTAAAAAAGTCCCCCACTCCTTTCCCTAATTCTAACCCTAACCCTCCCCTCTCATTACCCTAACCCTCCCTTCCTGGCTGCCTAACCCTAACTCTCCATCTCCCGCAGCCTGACCCTAACCATCAGTCCCCTGCAGCCTGACCCTAACCCTCCCTCCCCTGCAGCCTGACCCTAAACCTCCCTACCTTGCTCCCTGGAGAGGTCACTCACCTTTCCCTGTGGTCCGGCGGTAGTGGCGGTGGCGGGATATCAGTGACAGCGGTATTTCCGATCAGCATACTCACCCATTCTAAAAAAAAATTCTATATATCAGTACCTAAAATGAGATGCTTGTTAGTCTGTTGGATTACAAAGGTTCCAAGAATGCCATTTTTCCAATAAAAAATAGCGGACTGGATTCTAAGGCTAGATACACACTGTGACTTTTTAAAACGATAATATTTCCAATCACATGATCAAACGGCCCTTTCACCACATATCTCACCAGTGTGTACTGTCCAAAGATGCTCAATAATCTTTTGACACAGTCTGTAATCTTTTAATTTGATCTCTTAAAGTTCCTAATATGCCTGATCAACGATGGAAGTGTTGGCCTTTCCTTTTTCCATTTTTATATCCTTACAGGACGGAACCTCCTTTTACTAGCCTGCGATTGATCCACTCTAGAACTGGTATTATACCATTATATTAAATATAATTTCTCTCATACACTATCTATTACTTCTAATATGCCAGATCAATGACGGAACAATATCTTTTGTTTTTTGCAAGTGTGTACTTGTCTATTAAGAGATCTTTGGACAGTACTCACTGGTGAAATATCTGGTGAAATGGTCAATGGTCAATTCTGATACTATTAAATCCCCAAGCAACAGATATAAAAGACTACAATATTTATGCATTTGTGCACAGTAAAACACTCCCCTTGTAAGGACAGACTTTGTGGGCATGATTATACTATACATTGTGATAAAAACCAAGACTCTTAGTTGGAAGGTGAAAAAAGTATCATTCCATTAATGTCTAGATGGGAATGCCTTCTCATTGGGTCCAAGATATTTCTTTACATGCTTTGCTGCTAGCTAAAGGAGATTAAAGCAAGAGAATTAAAGATAAATAATAGGACCATATATTGGCAATAGAAGCAGTGGTTAAAGACGAAGCAAATGATTCTGTTTACCACTATGTGAGTGTTAGATCTAGAGAAGTAATATCAGAAATAGGGTGTTAAAGCCATCAATTTATTGATGTTCATAGAGTTTTCTGATAAACTCCCTTCCCACATGGGATAATGAACATTGTTTAATGCACCTTTGTCCCAGGTAAATCCCTAGTCTTTGCCTTCTACATTGATCCCGTGTCTGTAGAGGCAGAGAGCGATTCCCATCCCCCAATTTAATTATCTTTAATGGAACCTGTGTTGAGTAACCTGGAAACATCTTTCACACTGCAGTGCATCCGGGTCCGGAATAACCCTGGTAGTGACCCATTCACACTGACACATGACCAGGGCTATTCCTCGAGCAATGCCTCAGCCTTACAGAGGTATAGCAGTTATGATCAATAAAGTAACACTTCTGAGTGTGAATGTTAGTCCAAGTCCTTTTAAAATAGTCAGTAATTTAATAATGTTATTTTGCTAATAACATAAATTAATATATATTCAAGCTGAACTCCCATTTTTCTAACACAAAGAGCAAAAATACTGACTAATGAAATGTATTATGTTTCAGTCAATGCAGAATTAATTAGCAACTCCACAAGTGTAGGTTAATGTCCTATTAAACATGCTAGAACACCATTATATTTTAGTCACACTAGGAAGCATGGTGCCACATAGTTAATGATACATTCAAAGCACCTTCTAAGCAGCAACGTTTATGTAACAAGTACCTGTATGCTTGATTGATCTGGACAGGTTTTCGCACTCTCTCTTTAGTATCAACTGGATAGATAACAGTTAAAATAGCACTAAAGTGATAGCAGGTCATTTCAGGTCACCTGCCAGAAAATTACTGGAAATGATTCATTGGAGATGAGGTGTTTTTGCTTGACATTTTTTTTTGTTTTAATTTATCTTTCACAGCTTGCTGACATATGAGTGAATGAGATTGCTGTACAGTGTGCTGTTAAAAGCTTGCTCAAGGGTTTAGTGGAGGAAAAGCTTTTGCTATAAATAATGGTTGGAGATTATTTTGTTTTAGTAACAGCTGTGTCTTTGTTTCACACATGTTTACAGTTAACTACTTGTAGGTTATATACAGCAATATTTAAATAAACATAGTCAGAGACTGACATTCTTTTTCCATAAGAAATGAGCGATTAGGTGGTTCATTATATTCACATGTACCCCTATAAACCACAACACTACTTTAAGTGGCTTGTACATTTATTATTTTATTCCCTTACAGGTATTAGTTATTTTTGATGATTTAACATGTCTGTTAGAAGTAATCTATTAATTTTGACATTTTCTAAGTGAGTCTATCATGGCTGTCTTTGAAAATACTTATTTACTTTATGAGTGATTGCTACAAAAAACACAGAATCGGAATAAAGACTTCCACAGAGTATGCATTTTTCAATTGCTAGGATCAGAAGATGACAGCTTTTTGCTGTCTGTGTATGCTACACTCATGGCAAGTTTTAAGGTAGGGGGCCCCCGTTGGAACTTTGTGTGACCAAGAGGAGTGGTCTCCTATGCACTCAAAGGGATACTATAATTTAGCTATCTGCTCTATTTATATGCTACCTCTCATTTTCACTTCGCTCTAGAAGCCTATTTATCCTAGATATAGAATGCATTCTTTACCTACAGTAATTGCTTCACTGCAAAAGCATAACATTATTCTGACTTAACAATAAATATTTTAACCAGTCATTTGCTTTCTTATTAATGTTACTCATTTAATTTCTCATTCTTTACACATAATATTCATTTCACAATCCTAATGATCATTAAATGATTAAATGATCATTTAACAATCCTATTGCAGTTATTTATTACATTATCATTTGTCACTTTTACTCTCCAATTTAAACATAATTATCCATACATTTAATTTGTAGCACTTTGCTGATGTAATTACCTTTATTATGGTAAAGCGGGGTGTGTATAATTGGATATACTAAAGGTTTCTTATTTAGCATTGCATCATATCATTGTTGTTACTACTACTATTAGTATAATTTATTTTCAATGTTCCATGGACTCCAATTCTAAGGTGGGCGAGCCATGCTATTGCACGGGGTGCGCCACTAGATGACTTAAAGAGGTGGCGCCCAGTAGAGAAGCCCCCTTTAGGTAAAAAAAAATATTAAATTAATGATTAAGAAGTGAACCAAACTTCATAAAAAGATATGTGATGACTGGCATGGACTGACATGTGTCGTCAGCTGCTCCTGTTTGATTGTAGCCCCTTGTATTGCCATAGAATATTTGTACACATAGGATGTATATACCAACTTCAATTATTAGCGTTACACTTTAGAGCAGTGGTTCCCAAACTTTCTCAGTTCGAGGCACCCTTCAATAGAATACAATAGGAAATAGAAACATTTCGAGGCACCCCAGTGAGAGCGTCGCGGCACCCCTGGGAGCCGCGGCGCACAGTTTGGGAATCATTGCTTTAGAGAAATGTGTTTTTGTTTTAATTGTTTATTTAATGTAAAGTGGGAAGGAATGCGTGTTGGTAATTAGCATATCAGAGCAATGATTGGCCCACCACTAGCAGGAGGAGAAACAGAAGGCTGCACTTCACTTTGAGAAAGGGCGGCTCGCGCCCGAAATGTGTCAGTGACAGCAGCACTTGACGGCAGACCACGTGGAGAGAGAGGAGACCGGACGGAGAGGACCGCGAACTGGAGCCCAGACCATCCCGGGAAGTCTATCCATCTGTCAGGCACCACTCTGCATACTACCCTGTTAGGACCCTCCTCTCCTGGGTACTGTTTCCGTTTTCATTGTTTCATTTATTGTTTTAATCACTGTTATACTTATATTGTTCTTGAAAAAATATCTGATTTATTTTTATTCATATCCATTTTTGTTGTCCACTATTCCTTATCTTGGAGTTCTTTTACGGAGAAGTTGATCTGCATACCTGCATCATCAAAGTTTTAGGAATGGACTTTTAATCTACCCATTTAATCATTTAATATTGTATTGTTGCAAACCCTGGTTTATGCTCATTGCCAACACTCTATTAGGGTGGTAGACCCTTGGAGTGAGATTTGCTCAGCGCTTGTTTTTTTCTCCCTTTCTTTTTTCAGACTGGAGAGGTGAGTATCCCTCCACGAGGACTTAGGCTTAGGCTGCTGGAGGAGGTACTTAGAGTTAGACTGTAGGGGAGAACTTGGGGATTTGATTTCTGCACAATCCTTTGTAGATCACCTCAATCTAAACTCTTTCAATCTCACTTTCACTTTTTCATTTAGTACTCTTACCACTAACTTTCTGGATCTGACTCTCTCCATTGAGGGAGATCAGATTGTTTCATCTACCTTTCGAAAGGAGGATGACACTAACACATACCTCCACTACCAGAGTGCACATTATCTCCCTTGGAAGGCGAATATCCCCAAGGGACAGTATATACGCTTATTACGTAATTGTTCATCTCGCGATATGTTTCTTGCACAGGCACAAACTATCACAAATAGTTTTCTTGAGAGGGGCTATCCATCTGGTCTACTCTCTTCAGCCCTTAAGGAGGTGGAAGAAATGGATCGCGAATCCCTCTTTAAAACTTCATCTATTCTTAAGAATAAGAAAAAGAAAAATATTAACACTTCACTGAATCCTAACACTAATGCCATCTTTATTTCTAAATTTAATACCAAATCTTATTTGGTCAAAAAGATTATTAAGAAGAACTATCCTATTCTCAGGCAAGATGATACCCTTCGATCTATATTACCAGATCAACCGATTGTTGTCTACAAAAAGAATAGAACCCTCAAAAATAGCTTAGCCCCTAGTCATCTCAAACTATCTACATCCCACTCTATTCCCTCTACTATTTCTTTTCTTCCCCCTCTAAAAGGTTTCTTTAAATGTGGCCGCATTTCATGTATAACTTGTAAACATGTACAAAATAAAACTAAATCTGTTCAAAATGGCGAGGAGAGTATCTTTATCAAACACTTCATCAATTGCAATACTGAATATGTTATTTATTTGCTCCAATGTCCCTGTCATCTGAGATATGTGGGCCGCACCACAAGATCCCTAAAGACTAGATTCCTGGAACACAGGAGAAATATCATAAAAAAAGTCAAAAACCATAGTATCCCTCGCCATTTTGAGCATTTCCACCACAGCGATCCCGCCTCACTCCAACTAATTGGACTGGAACACATTCCCAGATCCGACCGTGGAGGAGACAGATTTAAGACTCTATGTAAACAAGAACTGTTTTGGACGTATAGACTTGGCGCTCTTACACCAGGAGGCCTCAATGAAAATCTAGAGCTGAATTCAGTGATATAATGATGAGGTCATTTTGACCCCCATGATGGACGTGCGTCCATATGGATTGTCTCTATGTTCCCCTCCTTATATTTAATTCATATTAATCTCTAATATAATTTTATTATCTATACGTTTATGTGTGAGCTTATATTTTTTATGTGTAGGTATCTAGATATACATATCTATATGGATATACCTATATCTGATTGGTCTTGTTCCTCTGGATCTGTTTTGATGTTCTTTATGTGTATATGGAAACGTATATGGGATTCTATTATCCATATATATGTTCTTTTCCTTTACTTTTACTTTTATTATTTTTACATCTATATTTATATTTATTTTTGTTTATATTCATTATTTCTATTTCGGTTTATATCTCATCCTAGCTTTGGCTATACGTTTTCTGAACTTATTAATGCCATTTGGTGTTCACCATTGCCATTTATTATTTTATTATTATTATTTTTCATAAATTTTATATTTATTTTTGTTTTGAGTTTTTAATATTATGTTTAGAAAAGTTCTATTGAATTTATTCTGTTTTCCATTACTATGAATTCATACCTTCATAGTGTTATTATAATTTTACATCATATAATATATATTTTTTGTTAATATATTGTTAACTTATGTTTGTCTAGTCATCTCTGCACTCTGTTCTCACAGGGATTCATATCCCAAGTTTTATTATAAATAAGTGAAACTATTAAAATTGTTTATTGTATCTATTTGTATATTAAATTGCTTATATGTAATGTTAGAGCAATTTATTTGTTTTAAGCATCTCCTTCTCTTGTTCCAAAGAGTGTTTAATTAGCAGACACCTGTTTTGTTTTGGTGATGCATATAAAGGAGACACAGAGGTGTGTCTTCTCTTGAATTACCTCTGATGAAGTGGCGCTTAGCCAGGAAACGCGTCAGGTTTTAATCTTCTCCAGACCTTTTTGCTGCTAAATTGATTGGGACCTAGAAGTACCTCGAGTCCTGGGTGAAATCTGTACCCTGCTGGGTTTTGTTATCCCTATCAAGGGAGAATGGCTTCTTAAGCGTTGATCCCCGGAGCAAGAGGGAGATATCTAAACGGCATATTGAGCCTGTATATGCACGCTACACCACAGCGGGAGAATTGGCATCTCTAAAACCAGCTAAGCACAGTCCCACTATTGCATGAACGGAAGAAGTCTAATCCACTTTATTTGGAATAGGACTCTTATCGTCAGCTACAAGTGCACTGCCTATATCGCTGTTGGGCTATTTCTCTATTGAGACCCTTGATCCACCTGACTGCCTATACGGCAGTGTACAATTGCCGGCCCTCAAACGTGGACTCCTTCGTACTTCTTGCCCCTAGCTGGGTCTCTGCGGACGCGCAGAGCCAGCGGGTAAGTTCCCAGCTTTTATTACAACAATCATTTTTTATTTCATTCATTCATCCGTGACTATCCAACTGCATTACCTTCCCCCCCTTTTTTTTCCATATTTTTGATGTTTAAAGTACAGTGACCGGTCACCTACATCTAGTTGTTTTGCAGTACTTTCTCCAACTATATTGGTATAGTTAATTACTCCTTTTAGGATGAGTATGTTCCCTATCTCTATACGTTAGCTTATATGTCTGGTTTTTGATATTAAATTCTTTTTTCATTAATTTTATGGTGCTTAATTTAGTATTATATTATAATTTAATTTAAAAACGCCGCAAGTGTTTTGGATGTCAGCGCAGCACTTTATCTCTTTTTTTCTATATACGGATTAGCTATCCTTAGTGCAGCTGCTCCATATCCAAACCCTTATGTGGATGTTTTATTAGATGTAAAATTGTTTCACTAGCTTTATATACTTATTTTTATATTTATCTATTTATTATTATTATTTTCTTTTAATTGTATATCACACTTGGTTGGCGCCAGGAGAATTTCTTTTGTTATATTTATCTGTTTAATTGAGGAACTTAGGGTTAGGCTGGTGGAGGGGTGACTTAGGGTTAGGCTGCGGGGGGGGACTTAGGGGGAGTTGGGGAGACTTAGGGTTAGATTAAGGGAGTAGGGAAGCCTTACATTTCAGAGCATCATGTTCGGTGCTCCGGGGATTGATTGTTATGCCTCATCGAGGCAAAAGCAATCGATATTCCAGTCAGTTCGGAACTGACTGTGAGCGAATGGCCCTATCGAAATAAGGCCGCTCGCTACGGGGACCCACACCCATAGAACACAATGTATAGAAGGATTCTAAAATATTCCAGCGCTCTGTTTTCAATAAAATTTAAATATATATGTAAACTATACAATATATCCAATCAATAAATACATCAATCAAATAAATAATCCAATAAATATATTAATCAATATAAAAGATCCTAATGATGAAAGTCAATAATCAAAAAAATCTAAAATGCAGGCAGCAAAGGGAGGTCTATAAAACTTAAAAACAGTAAAAGTCTTCTCAAGTCTTCTTTCTCAGTCTCTCAAACTTAGGAGATAAAAAGAAATAGAACCAATAGTGTAGTATGTTGTTATAAATAATTTATTAATACACAAAACATACACTAGAATAATAATGCAGATTCAATTAAAAACAGTAAAAAATGACAGCTCAACAACACAATCCCCACTGCATACCATAAAGGTCCCGATGGATAAGATAGTACTACTCAGTGGAGGTAGCCCGGGTTTCCACTCCTAGTGAAATCAGTGACTGGGGCAATACCGTACGGGAATCCGGCTGCAGGGAAGTCTTTGATGTCGGCTGGTGGGCGGCTCTCTGTGACGCGTTTTGAGCCAATCACCACAAAGCCACACCCCTTTTCGATTTATTTGTGGGGAAGGGGGTGATTTTATTCAATTTTCTTTAAAATACACATTGTGGGGGGTTTCTGATCTACCGGAAACCCCCCTGGGTGTGCCATTGATCAGGTTATACAGAAGAATAATACCACTCACTGTCAGTATTATGTTTATTCAATCTTATTTCCATTACTACCATATTCTAGCAGTTACCAGTAAAAGTCTTTTTTGAAAAGACATAAATCAACATATAATGAAGTATATTACACCCTGGTTCAATGTCAGAAGTTGTAATGTGATACTCAACAGATCATTTTTTGTTATACTAAGAAGCTGGTAATTAGGCAGTCAATGACAATTATGTATGACATGTAGGACAAGCTGCTTTTGGCAAAGTATTTTTGCTTTTTGTTTTGCCTTGACCATCAGTTTTTTTTGTCTCAGTTGGTGGTTTCACTGCTTCTGTTGTTGTTATTAATAGCATCACTATCAACATTCACCCAGTTGTAAGTAATTTCTGTATATTGTTCCATGCTGTGCTTAGAAATCCACTTGTCAAAAATATTTAGCTGGTCATTTTGCTCACATGATGGGAGCAGACTTGCTAAGAAATAAAAATGCATTGGTTTGGTTTGTGCGTTCACTGTATAAGAACAGGTGATTCAATTCTAACACAATAAAAAAAGCATTGTTTCATTTAAAAGGACAACATTTGTGCAAGTTTACTTTGTAAGTAACATTGCTATGGTATGTTCACTTGCAAATATAACTAAAGTGGTTGGTGATTTACTGCATTTTGGCTAACACCACAAAATAAGAATTTGTTGGCTCAACATAAAAACGTCTTGAAGAATTTTTTTTTTCTTTATTGTTGAGTTCGCACCATAACAATAAACAGATTTTTGATTGTTACTTAACATAAATACACATTGTTACAAAATTGGCACACCAATATATAACGCATGACACACATATCTACATTTTCTATACTTTGCAATTTACAACCACCTCTCAGTACACACAAGTAATTCACCTTTGTTCTTTATTTTATTAGTGACATATTGGCGGATCGTTTGCCACCTCTCTTTGTAAATGCCATGTTGTTCCATGGAAGTTATTATACAATTGTTGTTTATTGGTGACATCTAATAAATCGATATAACCTTCCCATGAAGACATTTTTTTTTCCACTAAAGAGTCTTTATCCAGTGTAGCCTCCAACCAGTCCATTTTGAATTTATAATGTAATTTACTTAGAAATAAAGTAAATGGGGGTGCTGTTGGGCTTAACCATTCCTGTAAAATGGATTTACGTACCGCAGCGCGTATGGCCAACATCAGTTTCCTACCACCCTGCCACACCTTTTGGTGTTCCGGTAAAATGCCCAATATGGCCTACTCTGGATTTAGAGGAACATAGTTTACCAAGTGTTGGGTTGCGTATCTATATATCTGACGCCAGAATCTTCTAATAATTGGGCATTCCCATAGGCAGTGGAATAGATCTGCCTCTGCCCTATGGCATCTTACACAAGAGTGAGTAGGTGACAGTCCCATTTGGAACCCTTTAAGTGGTGTCAGATAAGAGTGATGAAAAGTGTTAAGGAATAATTCTCTATGTGCTGGCTAGTAACAGTTTACAGGAGTTGCTAAAGCTTTGAGTAATTGGTTTCAGGACAGCTCTGGGAATTTTTGCTTCCATTTTACCAATCCTGACTGGGTATTATAATAATCAATGATGTTTCTCAAAAAAGTGTAGTGTATAGATAATGCCCTACGTCTTAGCATTTGAGATCCTATAAATGAATCCAAAGGATTATTCCAATCTTCCGCAGTAAAGGTGCTGACAACGTTACATATATGTCTTGGGTTAAGCTCACCTGCCCAGCGTCAAGTCACCTCCTGTAGGTGAGTCCCTATCCATCTGCTATATGTGTACTCAGGAGGTCTCTATTAAGACAGCCCTGCTATTTGAACAGTGTGCAGTGGCTATTTTGAGGGAGGAGTCAGGCTCCCAAAGTGAAACTAGCAACAGTAACAAAAAAAACACAGGCTGGGGGCGGAGCTTGCCACAAGATGGAGTGAGACGCTTCTTACTTCAGCTCCCACATCCATCCTGTTATATCCTGATATTAGGTGGTGATTTTGGCGGACTTTGCACCTCCAGACTGAGGGCATATCTTCCCCAGCGGTCAGGGGTACTCTGGCGGTGATCCGGCCCTCTGAGGGAGCTGTGAGGCGGGGGAGCGGTGGCCGAGTGCTGGGCCCTGCGGCTGTGTATGAGGCTGGCGGCGGTGGTCGCGGTGGAGATCTCCTGCACTGGACGGGTGCCTCTGGGCTCTGGAACGTTTGTTGGACGGTCCGGTGGGTGAGTGCAGAAGCGGGGTGTCATCCTCTGTCCCCCTGAGTGCGGTTCCTCCTTTTGGCGCGAAAACGAGCTGGTGACGGGCGCCATCTTGGAGTGAGTGTCAGCAGCTGCTGTGTCCAGCGTTACTCTGTCTCCTGCTCTGATTACTTGTCAGCGTCCTCCTGCTCACCTGCCAGTCTCTCTTTCTGCCCCCACAAGGGATATCAGTGCCTGTGACAGCACCTACCTGCTCATCTTACCTGCCCTCCAAGTGCCATATGTGTTTATATTGGTGCTGCAGACGCCTGGACTTACTTATATATACCTACCTTCCTGTCTCCTCAGTTGCCCCAGGTGCATATTTGCCCACCGGCTACCCTATACCTACCTACCTGCCCCCTGCTGGGGATACAGCCGCTCCTGTGGTGGCACAAGTGCCCACCTGCGCATTTCTACTTACCTGCCTGCCTCTGCAGGTGCTTTAAGTGCTCCATCTGCACCAGTGCCCATTTGCTCACGTGTATCTACCTTCCTGCTTCTATAACTGCTGCAGGTGCCCTTGCGGAGGTGTGGGTGCTCATCTGCTCACCTCTACCTACCTTTCTTCACCCCCAAGTGTACAACTGCCTGCCTGCTCATCTATACCTACCTCCCTGTTCCTGACGGTGCCGCCACGCTTTATTTCAAGCTTCAGTGCCTTTTCTCTACCGCATACACCATACCTGTTGAGATCGGCTACTATGGGCAAGACCGGCCATGCTGCAGCGGCTGCTGCTAAGCTTGAAAAATATGCCCGTTCTTCGCATACATCTGCATCACAAAGTCAGCCATCTTCCTCTCGTTCTGAAGTTCCTGCCTTGGATGCTGAAAGTTCTCTGCCGACATCTCCTCCCGACCCTACTCTATCGCAAGTTCTTCAGGCCATCTCTGACTCTGAAATTAGAGTTACGGGGAAAATTGGGGAAGTCCAGGTGGATCTCTCCATTATTCGGCAGGAGCTCCAGAAGGTCCGTGATAGGGTTGGAGAGGCTGAACATAGAATTTCTGATCTGGAGGACATTACCATTCCAATGAGGGGACAGCTGGATCAGCTGACCGCGCAGGTTTCAACCTGGAAGGCCAAGATAACCGATCTGGAGGGGAGACTGCGGCGGAGCAATGTACGCTTCGTTGGCTTCCCAGAAAAAGTTGAAGGGCAGGATCCAGTTGGCTTTTTAGAAGAACTCCTCATGAAAGAGTTTGGAAAGGAAGCCTTCTCTCCACAATTTGCTATCGAGAGGGCCCACAGAGTGCCCCCGCAGCCTCCTCGGCCCGGTGCTCCTCCGCGCACTTTGATTGCAAAGTTCCTCCACTTCAGGGACCGTGATACGCTGTTCCGTATGTTTCGTTTAAAAGGACCGCTGCGGATGGACAACGCCTCTATATCAGCCTATCC
>WWET01003563.1:94753-108521 GCA_011038615.1 Limnodynastes dumerilii
TTTTTTTTTACAATACCATGATTTATTACCAATACTTATAGCAGCTAGTTTGAGATTTTTTGATTAACTTACATATGAAATACATATCACGCATCATTTTTGTTGTTAATTTATATAATAAAAATGTAGTTAAAAAAATACCTCTCAATATGAAAGATTAATAATGATGATGATGATGGATTTTGGACTTCAGAGACAGAATATGTGTACAAGTTACACTTGGTGCATCTTTAATTTCTATCTTATCATTTTTAAATCTACTTTTATATTACTTTAAACAGTGATGAAAATTCATAGAATTGCAGAAGAAAATAAAATGAATGCTTAGCATAGCTGATTATTTATTTGTGTGTGTGTATGCGTTTTTTTTAAAATCATGCCAAAAGCTGACCTTTCAAAACACAATAATTAAAATAATGTGTAGGTGTGTGGTGCCAAATCACATTTTTACCCAACCCTGTGCTTTATTTTTCCCATGGCCTCAGGACAAACTATAGCATTTTCTTTAATCATTTCCCATATTACTGGGAGGAGTAGAAGTTATTTTTGTTATCTTAGCAGCTTATACACTCCTCCAATCTACTGTAATTTAAACAGCACTTAGCCTGCAGTCTTGTGCTTAATAGCTTGTGGATAATCGCTTTTTTTAAATCATCAGTCAAGAGGTGACAGTGAAGCAGTTTGTACAAAACTAAGCCATAGCTGTAAAGTCAAAGATTAAATTATTGCTATTATTATTATTATTTGTATGTATAAAGTATAAGATGCATGAAGCACTAGATAATAGAGTAACAAAAAGATAACGTGTATAAAGATAAATATAAGTGGTTCAATAAAAACACATGTATTTATGCTTAAACATTATACACATTAAACACTATAACAAATAGAGATGTCTTATGATTTAGATATAACACAAATTATCATCAAGATAGTTTTTAGTAGTTGCTATGAGACCTGGGAATATAATATCAATTCATCTATCATTTTCTACATTCTCTCCATTTTTTATTGTAACAATGTGCAATTGATTGAATGATGAAAATAAATTATTTCACTAAAAATACATGTTTTAAGTTAATAAGTAAGGGCCGGATTCCCATAAGTGTGTACATTCGTATCCACACCTAATTCCCAGCTCCCCTCCCCCGTTTTTAAGTGCCTAACGGCACTTACGAGTGCCAAAGGGCACCCTTAACTACCCATGCAAATTTTCCCTCCCTCCCAGTCTAATTTACATCGCTCCCCCCACCCAATTTACGGAAGTCATGCCTCCTCTTACCTTAAAAACTAAGTGCAGTCTTTAAAGACCGCACGTAGTTAATAACCCTCAACGCAAACTGCGTATTCTATATGACTACACATGCACAGTGGCTCTGTATGGAAGAATACACACCTAAGAAGCATCTGCTTCTTAACTGTGAATTAGAGCCTAAATAATATATCTTCTTTTATGGCTATAATAGATCATAATTTAACAATGCATATACAGAAGACAGCCTAGCTAATTTAAAGTAGTCTATAAAATAGATTACGGTGATCATACACAAAAGTGGAAAATCTGTGCCAAATGTATAATTACTTTAAAAACAAAACAACCCCCCCCCCCCCCCCACAAAAGAAAAAAANNNNCCCTGAAAAAAATAAATAAAAAAATTCAATACACAGTATAACCTGTAGTGCCATTTGCTACATTTGTGCATTCAATATTAGTCAGTAGTTCTGTGCTATTAAAAATGTAAGAATAACCATGACACAAAACTATCATACAGAGTCAATCCAACAAACTGTAGTGTTCCTTGATGACTAGAAGCAAAGAGTATTTTATGTATATTTTGAAGAAGGTGGATAGCTTAGTGGGCAATAACTTCAAAACCACAAAATTCTACTAATGGCTACTAACCAAACTCAACACAGAAATCCCTTATAATAGAAAGACTATAAAACTGATTTCTTTTTACATAAACCTTGCCAATAGAAATTGTTCAGTCGCAGTTACAGCTACCATGATAACCACCCTATTATCCCCCATTGGGTTAGTGCTTCCCAAGCATAGGCTGACCAATTCATACAGAAAAGGAAAGCATATCATTCCTGTTTATTATTACTTTAGTGAGCACTGCTGACATTATGCAGTTCAATGCTGCTGCTATAAATCAGCATGCTGTGGATGTTCTCAGCAGACATCCAAAGCTCCTTGGTAACAACGCTCATCAACCCAGCCAGCTGTCAGAATACTTCAGATTAAACTATTATTACACAAGCTTACTGCTTGTTACAATCTTATTTGCCATACAATCTTTTTTAAATATACTCATGTGTCTATTTTTTTAGATATTGTTTTTATAGTATGTATGATGCTTGTTGGAAAATATTTGTGACATACACAATAGGTGAAAAACAATGAAGCATAAAATATTCATGTTTTTTCCTCAGCATTTCCCTTATCATCAAAAGTGCATTTTATTTCCTAGTACTTGAGAAGCAAATCAATTCTAACCTATCACACAAACTAGAGGCTCAGTTATTCCTGGATTGGAGACAGATCTGAAGATGAATCTTGTATCATGTTCATTTGGATTTTAAAACCGTGTCACACGGCTCTCTGAACATTTCATTCTATGATAGCTACAGTGTCTTATTATGTTTAGCTATTTCTATTTCAGTATGTGTCTATTGTAAGATAATGTTTCCTATTCTTCACTAAAACATTAGGAACATAAAATACACTTAGTATAAATGCCCAATATTTTGTTTTGATGTTTAGTTTGTGTAAGCATTTTATTTACTGGTTTTTTTATTTTTTTAATCTAGCTACCTTTTTATTAAACGTAAACTCTGACATCATAACTGTTTGACAAAAGTTATATTATTTTGAATATTTAGGGCTAAACATTACGGAACCTGATTTAGACCTGTACTTATACCTATTTTTGTAGGTGTAATCGCAGCAGTTATTATAATTGCACATGTGTAGAATAGGAACAAGCACAAAAAAAGGAGACGCACAGTAGCTGTTACACCTGGGCTCAGGTCCATGTGGAAGGGAACACAAGTGGCTGTTTTAATACAGCTATGAGCATGGTAGGTTCCCGCTATCTCTGAGCTTCCGCCAAAAATCTGCACAAGCTGAGGGCTTATGGAAGTGTATGGTCCTATCCTTAGTTATAACAAAGCCTTACACATCTTACAAATAAGCTATTACATTTAAGAATAAAAATATTTTAAAGCACTTACACATCATTCAACCATCAGGCAGAAATTGGGAATAATAGGGAATATTCATAAAAAAATAAAATAAAAAAAAAAGCAAATTCCACCATAGAAAATTAAATATGATCTTAGAAGCTCTTATTAACATGTAAATTATATTACCCATCCAAGATATCCATTTACATTTTTTTTTATAATATAAAGAAAAACAGCTGATTGTATAATACAATAGGCAATTAGTCAAAGACAGAAATAAAAACAATTGAAAAAAAGAAAGGAGGAAAAGAGGAGAAAAGAGAGAGAGAGAAAAAGGAGTATGTATCAGACAAACAGTTTGATGTCGTTATAAAATTATTGTCAAAGGGACAATAAAGAGTGTCACCCACGGCTCCCAAATCTTACAGAAGGTCTTAGTTGAATTATGAATTATACAAGACACATATGCCATTATATAAATGTACCACATTTTTTGGAGTACCATATGAAAAGTTGGAGCTTCTGACTGGTGCCTGTTAGTAGTTATCAGACATATAGAAGCAGATGCCATTCATTGTATTAGTTTATTCTAATGTCGCAAAGCCCCAGGAATCCCGAGTGGGAGTAAAATATACTAGCGAGAGCAACTGAGATAGAAAATTGCCAACAGCAGTCCAGAGCAATCTGATCTTAGGACATAAGCAAATATTATGCACATAGGTTCCCCTTGCAGAAAATCCTCTCCAGCAGGTATCTGAGATGTCAGGAGAAAAAGTATCTATTCCAGTTGGTACCAAGTACCATCTAAATAATAGCTTATATCTATTCTCTTTAATCCATACACAAAGATATGATGTGGCCACATTTTCTCTGATTTCCTCCCAATCCTCTGAATCCAATATTTCCCCAGATCCTCCATCCATGCACTTTCATGTATCTTCGCATTCTCTGATGAAACTGAAGTTAGTTTAGAATAAATAGTAGAAATAAGACCTTTAGGATAATTACGTTTAAGACAAAGAGTTTCAAATGAAGTATAAGAACGATTACATAGAATAGTTTTCGTCGAAGCATGAAAATGTCAGATCTGGAGGTACTGATAGAACACAGAATTGGGGAGATCATACTTATGCTCAAGATCTGCAAAAACAAGGAACTCAGAAGAATCAGTAAGAGCATTAAGAGTCACCACTCCCTTGACGCCCATGCAGAGTAATCTCAAGGACAATATCCAGGGGGGAAGAAAGGGTTGTTATAAAGAAGACTAATAGGGCAAGGTAAGGGAGAAAGATCATTTCATGTTCTAACGCTGTCCCAAAAAGCCAAAAAATTTGCAATAATTAGATGTTGAGAGGATTTTAGAGGTCTGGAAGTCCTCTTCAGCCATAGCAGAGTCACAGAGTGATCAGAAATACTATGTGCCTCTATGGTAAGCCACACACGCACCAACAATGGTGAGTTCAATAAAGTACATTGGGCTAAAGGTGCTGAACGATAGTAGTGCTGAAAACTGGTAAACCAAGATCACCCCCACCAATAGAACTTTGAAGAAGTTTAAGCTATACTCTAGGCTTTCTACCCTGCCAAATAAATCAGTAATCTGAAATTGTAAAATTTTAAAGATTGATACTGGAAGATGAGCCTGAAATAAAGAAACCAGTAAAAAAAAACCCATTACTTCAGTTTTCTGGGGATTAATTTTATATCCTGAATATAGTCCATATAAATTGAGTAATGCAATTTTATATTGTGTTGTACCTACAGGGATAGCCGGAATATGCGATTGCATATTGCCAAAGGTTCAATAAGAAGTGCAAAAATAAGAGGGAAGAGGGGAGAGGGGACGTCCCTGTCGCATTTGATTTTTTTTTATCAAGAAAGGTTTGGAAGTTACTCCATTAACAGTCATAGCAGAGGGGGACTGAGGACTCAGAGCTTGAAGACTCTGTAAAATTTTACCATCGAAGCCCATCGACTCAAGCACTCCAGACATAAAAGGCCATGATATTCTGTGGAAGGCTTTTTCTGCATCCAATGCCATTATCAAAGTCGACGGCCCGTCCACTATTATCCAATGCTTGATGGCCGGGGATAAATCCAGTTTGATCTGAGCGTATCAAATAGAGGAGAATAACATTTAAACGTGTAGCTAAAATTTTGGCATAGATACGATAATACAATTAAACAGGTTTAGGGATAACAATAATATTAGCCAATGTGGTAGCTTGATCAAAATATGTTCTATTAAAAATCTTATTAAAAAATGTAATCAAATTTTGGGCTAATATGGATGTATATTTTTTATAATAATAAGGGGTAAATCCATATGGACCAGGGGCGAATGAGGATTTTAAAGATTCAATAGCAGAAACGGTTTCTTTTAAAGATATATCAGCATTAAGAGCTCTGTCTGCATTGGACAATATTGGAAGTATAAACTAAGGCATTAAGATATATTGATAAGGATTCTGGATTTTTATCTTCATTCTCAGAAGAATCTATATAATTATAAAGTGAACGATAGTATGTGCGGCAAGCTTGTGACATATGAAAGGGGTCATAAATGGGAGAGGCGGTAGGTGAAGTTCTAATTTCATTAATCATACTAAGTGTTTGTTTTTTGAGTAACTTATTAGCTAATAAACTGTAGGTTTTATCAGCCTTGTCATAAAATGTTAAAAGACGTTACAGAGTGTTTGTCGCCTTCCGGGAAAGTATTGCATTTGTTTGTCCTTTAATAGTTAGAATTTTGCTCCAAACACTTAAAAAATTTCAGAAAAAAAAGAGCTTGATTCTGATTAGGAGCATATATAGAAGCCAAAGTTACAGTTTCAGACCTAATCGCCCCCACTAAAATTAAAAAACAGCCCTCTGGATCAGCATAGGACAACTAACAAACAAAAAGAAGGGAGTTTCCTATCAAGATTGCAATCCCTTGTTTCTTAACATCTGCAGAGGAAAAGAAAGTGGACCGGATTCAGACTACCGGACATATATCATATACATTCGGAGTTTACCAATATTTTACTACTGCGCATGCGTAGTAATTTTTTTACGTAATCTACGTATCTTTTCCTTACGTAGCTTGCGTATATGCGGTCTTGTTTATTGAATTATGTATGAAAAAGAGTCAATAAACATAATGGAAGCCTCCCGAATAATGAAAACTATACTAAAGTAAAAAAAAACAAGGCTTGTGATAAGCGGAGACGGGATGGCGCTGGGTCCACTGATGTTCCTCCTGGCAGGAGTCACTTTGCACACTGTTCTGGAGCTGGGGTGACACTTTCTCCTGTCTCTCCCTGCAATAACCAATCAAACTGGGGGACGGTCTAGTGCTCTGATCAACAGCAGGTAAAAAACCAGTTCGTCTCTACCAGGTGCCAGTGGAGAGAGAAGTAGCGAAGACTCGGAGCGGCTCCCCACACGACAGGGCCGTGCTCTCAAGAAGTCGTGCTATAGCCTCAGTCCACTCATCGGAAACTACTTTAGAGTGAGGAACAGATGGCTGTGTGTGTTAGTAGCCAAATTATGGGCAACTGCAGGCTTTTTAAAGTAGGGGGACTTTTAAACTTTGGATATTGCTTAATCACTAACAGCACAATACTGTAACTCCTTGAATCCTTGTAACTCTGTGATCCTTGGCTCCCCACTAACATCACTTTACTTATCTATACCAATAACATTGGGTTTAATCCAGAATTAATAAAGACAGTCAAAGGTATGCAGATCGTACAGTAAGGGCCTTCCATAGTCCTTAAGTATGATCTTCCATTCCGTACGTGGAACTTTAAAGTAGGGTTCTTCATGTGGAAGGTTCGTTCATGCAGGGGAAATGTAGGGGGTATGCAGTCCCTTTGCATATACAGAACGTAGGATACCAAATGCATTTTACCTAAGCAGGTGTAAGAAATTGTCTAAAATGGGCTGAGGCAACAAATTACATGTGAGTTAAAATCCCTCCACTGTCTAATTTAAACATCTCTGCTGCCATTATTTCTCTCTTAAAAGAGCTGAAGGGCAGGAAACACTTTGCACTCTCCTTCTTAGGAAGGGCCTAACTAATAAAAAATGATTTCTTTCTTCGGAAATTAAGTACCTCATACAAGCTTTACCACTTCATTTGGGTTGCTAAGAAGCATATAATTGATTAAATTGCTACAATATACTTTCCAAATATTTAGAATAATAATTTTGCTGTTGTCTTACCCTATATGTCAGACTGGTTATATGACCATCACGCATATGCAAATAACACATTTAAGGCAGGTTTCTTTTCTCTTTAGAGAGCTTCCTCCACCAACCAGAAAATTTCCCAAGGGCAATCCCCTTCTATGGCCAACACAAAGGTGTGGCCCTTATTCAGCCATAAACATGCACCTAATGCTCACAGAATCCCTTTTCCCCCCCACTCCTTGGTAAGCCTGATTTTCAAAATGGTTCAACACACAATTATATTATAAGGTAGAAGAGAGAGGATCTGGTTTCTTTAATTGGTCTTACAGACAACACCACTGGAAAATGTTGAACTTTTTCACAAGATACTAAGAAATACCTAGTGGCCTCCTTGTAAGCTTTTCAATATATCAGTAATACACTATCAGAAATTAATAACCTTTCATTCATTTTTTTTAGCTGCCAACATTCATTATTTATTGGGTGGATTATGGTGTTCTGTGTAAAAAAAATTTCCCTACCTTAAAATGGGGGCGACTCAGAAGTCAGGATAGGTCGTAAGAAGGAAAATATACATGGTTACTTAAGGTAGCCCTATGGCACTTAAGAGTGGACATTCATTATGGGTGGATTATGGTGTTCTGTGTAAAAAAAATTTCCCTACCTTAAAATGGGGGCG
This sequence comes from Limnodynastes dumerilii, assembly GCA_011038615.1. Classification (NCBI taxonomy): domain Eukaryota; kingdom Metazoa; phylum Chordata; class Amphibia; order Anura; family Limnodynastidae; genus Limnodynastes; species Limnodynastes dumerilii. Next base: position 102,798 of record WWET01003563.1, read on the forward strand.
ACTCAGAAGTCAGGATAGGTCGTATCGTAAGAAATATACATGGTTACTTAAGGTAGCCCTATGGCACTTAAGAGTGCCATAGGGCTACCTTAAGTAACCATGCGTCCCATTAGGCTCCTAAAAATGGAGGAAGGATGTGGGGCTGCACAGGTGAGTTAGGTGCGGATCCGGTCGCATATAACTCACTCTTAATTGTGAATCCGGTCCCTTGTCTGTAGAAGACACAAAACATGTCAATATCAAAACATTATATGAAATTAATAAGATAATAAACAATATAAAATATTGTAGCCGGGTTCAACTGTAATAAGGATTTGTGCTTACTAAATGCAATTAATGCTGTTTAACTTGAAATATTTATATAAAATTTTTCTCACTATAAGCTACAATAAATGAAAATAATTTGTCTTCACAAGAAAGCATAAATCATCGACCAATTATGAAAATCTGTCATACAAAATAACAAGGCCTGTAATCAGACTGTAATTATACATATTACTGTACATAGTTATTAAAAACTAACATTATTGGGAATTACATCTTTAGCTATGCCTTTACTTGTAAATGGTAATTTATAAATTATAGCTGTTTTACTTATGCTTTGCCTTATTTCAAGACACCTTTGGCTTTAGCTCCTGAAAAATGTTAAATATAAAGGTGTAGTTCGACACCATGATGGCCTTTTGATAGATCACATTGCGGTAGTGAAGCTCCGAATGCTGTAGTTTTTCACCAATTTCCGGCGAGACAGCTTCACTCCCATGATTCCAGTCTCTATGAAAACGCCATTGTCGGCAGGTAAGTTTACTTCATCCTACCCTAGCCATCCCCTTCCCTCAACCTAACATTAAACCACCCCTAACAATATCCTTGTACTATTCTTATATTCTACAAACAGAACCGCAATACACCTTTCCTTCCAAATATTTAAAAACCATTGAGCCACTTCTGAGCAGCTATAGATAAATAAAAGAACAGAGAGAATTGTGGAATGATTAAGAGGTGGAGCCTAAGCAAGATGGAGGGACCTTCACCTAAAAGTTTTGTTTTCTGTATAACTGGCTGGTAAACAGGCTAGTTTGTAGGTATGGGGCGAATGTTCTACATTTTTGTCCTCCCCTTCTATCATAACATTAAAGTATTTCTATTATTTCAGGACTGTTCTGCTCATATGCTTAAACTAGCTTGTCCAGATGTCTAAAGCTTCTAAGGCAGTTCTAAGAAAAGGTTCCAATATACAACACCATCTGTAGTGGCACACTGGTATATGTAATAAAAACAAAAAAACACAAGGCCGCGCTTCTATTCAAGTATATGAAATACGTGCAAGTGTATCTATATAAATGAAGAGGTGCAGTCAAGGACCAAAAGTGACCACTGTGTAACTAAAAGGAACAAAAGACAAGTCCACGCACCATACCAACCATTTTATAACACTACTACCACCACTGCTATTTTCATATCTTTTTGGTGAGATGTGAAAGGGGTATATGTGATAGGGACTCACCTACAGGGGGTGCCTTGATGCTAGGCAGGTGAGCTTAACCCAATATAACTGTATTGTGAACTAAATCACCTTTTTATGTATATGCTGACACATATGGCTGGATTTACTAAGCTGTGGGAAAGGAAAAGTGGAGATGTTGCCCATAGCAACCAATCAGATTCTAACTCTCACTTTTGCTATGGGCAACATCTCCACTTTTCCTTTCCCACAGCTTAGTAAATCTGGCCCATAGTGTTATATAATGCTTGGTATGTAGTGCTGGATCTGACTTTTGTTCCTTGTATATAATATAAACACCAGTTATAATAAGAATTGTGCTGTAAATTGGTTTAGAACTTCAAACAATATTGTATTAATTATTCTATTCATTAAAAAGGAGTAATTTGGGGATAGTAAATTAATTAATTCCTTGTATATATGGCTAGGTGCACTATTCCCTTACGTATGGAATGCACTTAACAGACAGGAAATGTATCACCAGGACGTTTAACCTAAGGTGATTTATTAACTTACATGATGGAAATAGGTATTTTTTGCTTTTAACAAAATGCCAGATTTGAACAAGACTCTTCTATAACCTAAGAGAAATTAGTGCAATTAATAAAGACTGTAGATTGACTGATTTTAAGAATAGGACATGATTCAAAGAATGAGAGTAAATCCAAATATATAATATTTTGCATAGCTGTGACTAAATGATTGATTATATTTACATTCAACTATCCAATTCCACTATTAGAATTCTTTTATATCTGTTTAAAAAAATAGATTTCATATTTAACATATTGAAATACAAAATCCAGAAAAATACAGTTATACAAATATCAACAAGAACATGTGCAAGTAGCAGGTGTTTATATTACTATCAATTGAGTATGAAGCAAATTTACATGTATAAATATTCACGAATTTCAATCTAAGTTTGATAGCTGGCATCATTTACCATTCAGCACAAATGTGCATATAGCACTCACTTGTCCTGCAGGGAAATTTCCATAGCAAGCAATACATCAAGAACACCATTCCAAATGCCTGTATACAAACATGTGCAAACTAAACCATTTAACCAGTGAATCACATGTAAATGCATTCATTTATAATATATATTTAGTATGATATAGATATCAGAGGTGTTTTTTCGAACGCAAACATTCACTATTGTGTTAAGTTTTACTTATATTAGTGATGGACCTGGTTGATGTGAGATTTATAGTTTGCTATAGCTTGTTATGCTTAAGTTTACATAGAGGTGTCTGCATCTCTAGTTAAATATATTAATGTATTTTTTTTTCAAAATTAAAGTTAAAGGGTCGCAGTCAAAATTCTGTAGCTGCAGTGGTAGCGGAGTTCCTACGGCAGATCACCGCGTGATGCTAAGTTTTGTACTTACGTAGTAACATAGTTGATGAGGTTGAAAAAAGACACCAGTCCATCAAGTTCAACCTATTATGGATCTCCTGCGATCCCTGGACCGGATTCAGATGCGTTTTTCCCCAAAGTATGCAATTATACTCACGCATGTAGCAAGCCAACACCCATGACACTTCCCTCTCACAGTCATGTAATCATAGACTTACACCTCTATAGAGCACCTCTAACTTTACATGTGTACATACGTGCGTATATGTATTCCGTATGTGCGATTCAATCTAACGGCGCCCTCAAAGGCTTATTTAAATGCGTCCCCCCCCCCCTCTTTCACGTAACTTTTCTAGTATGTTACTCAACCTCGCCCATCCGTATGTATGTCCCCAAGTGCGTTTCACATGTCCGTGCCTAAAGCACAAACGTGCGTATAATCTACGTAACTTACGTAAAGTTACTACGTATGCACAGTTAAAACGTACCTAAAAATACGCACGTAACTCCACGTAAAAACGGATCTGTGAATACGGCCAACTATCTTTATCATTTAAGTTTATCCAGATAAAGCAACATCCAAACTGTTGCAATATGAAAATAAATCCCTGATGAACAAAGATGACAGTCCTATTTTTCCCTGGCTCCACTACTGTCCTTCATTTATATTAGAGGTCCTGGTAACCCTGGATGCCCTTTTCTACCCAAAAAATTTCTAACCCTTTCTTAAACATATCGACTGAATCTGCCATCACAACTTTGCCTGGCAGTGAATTCCACTTCCTGACTGCCCTTACTGTAAAAAACCCTTTCCTTTGCTGGTTGTGAAACCTCCTCTCCTCTAACCTTAGTGTCCTAGTCTTAGTGTCTAACCATGTCCTGTGTACAATCCTTGGGGTAAAATGTTCCAATGAAAGTTTTCTGTATTGACCCATGATGTATTTGTATATAGTAATAATATCTCCTCTTAGACGTCTCTTTTATAAAGTAAATATGCCTAAACTGGCTAGCTGTTCCTCATAGCTCAATAATTCCATACCCTTTATAAATTTTGTCACCCTTCTCTGAACCCTTTCTAGTTCCAAAATGGCTATTTTATGGATTGGTGCCCAGAACTGAACTCCGTGTTCGAGATGAGGCCTTATTAATTATTTATATAGTGGCAAAATTACACAGTCTTCCCTTGCATCTATGCCCCTTTTTATACATGCTAATACTTTATTGGCCCTTGCAGCTGCTGCTTGACATTGAGCACTATTGCTAAGACTATTGTCCACTAGCACTCCCAAATTCTCCATTCTCCATCCTTCTCCATTAAAGATTCCCCTAAATTGACCCCATTTAATTTAATTAAGATTGCAAGCTTGTTTTTGATCCCTAAATGCATAATCTTCCATTTGGCTGCCCAATCCTCCAGTTTATTCTAATCCCTCTGTAGAGAAGGTACATATTGCGCTGATTCTATTACCTTACATAATTTAGTGTCATCTGCAGAAATGGAAACCTCTCTCTCCAAACCATCACCAAGGTCATTAATAAATATATTAAAAAGGAGTGGTCCCAGCATGGAACCTTGAAGTACACTGCTTAAAACTTTTGACCAATTGTAAAAGGTTCCATTTATTACAACTCTCTATTCCCTATTCCCCAACCAGTTTTTGACCCAAGTATAAATGTTGTTTCCTAAACCCAGTTCCCTTATTTTGTGGACCAACCTCTTGTGTGGCACTGTATCAAAGGCTTTTGCAAAATCTAAGTAGACCACATCTACTGCACTACCCTGGTCTAAGTTCAAACTAACTTCCTCATAGAAGCTAAATGGGTTAGTTTGGCATGACCACAAATCCATGCCGATTCCCACTAATAATCTTATTGCACATCAAGAAATCCTGTATATTATCCCTTAGTATACTTTCCAGCAGTTTCCCAACTATTGATGTCAGACTTACAGGTCTATAACTACCTGGTTGTGATCTTATTCCCTTTTTAAAAAACAGCACTACATCTGCTATATGCCAATCCCTTGGCACAGAGCCTGATGAAATAGAATTTATGTAAACTAAGAATAACGGTATAGCAATTTCTGAATGTAGCTCCCTAGGGTGTATGCCACCAAGAAATGGAGCTTTATTTATCTTAATTTTCTTCAATCGTCTTTGGACTTCTTCCTTTGTCAAACAAATATTAAGTAATGGTACGGTTGCATTTTTAAGTATTATTCCTAACATTGGTTCCTCTCTAGTAAACACTGAAGAAAAGAAAGTGTTTAATACTGCTGCTTTTTACTTTTCATCATTTATCAATCCACCCATCTCACTTTTTAGGGGCCCTATATTGTTTTATCTGATCCTTTTGCCATTTATATACTTAAAAAACTTTTTAGGGTTTGTCTTACCTTCTTTTGCAACTTCTTTTTCATTTTAAATTTTTGTCAATCTGATTTCCTTTTTGCATTTTTTATTACATTCCTTATAGACATGGAAGTACTCCTCAGTTCCCTCAAATTTAAACAATTTAAATGCCAGCTTCTACTTTTTCATTTCATCCCTTACCTTTTTATTTAGCCACATTGGTTTAGACTTTATTCTTTTACATTTGTTTTCCATAGGAATGAACTTGTGCGTATATGTTTCTAACATGATTTTGAAGACTGGCCACTTTTCTTCTGTATTTTTTCCTTCAAAAACTGCCATTTATAGACTCCTTTAGCATATAAAATTAGCCTTTCTAAAATTTTAAGTCCTAGTTGATCCCTTATACTGTTGCTTCTGGAAACTAATTTCAAATGTGATTATATTATGATCACTGTTTCCTAAGTGCTCCTTTATTTGAATATTTAATATAACCTCTCTGGTGGT
>WWET01003563.1:141490-154248 GCA_011038615.1 Limnodynastes dumerilii
CCCACCCATTTCTATGTAAATTCCTCTGTGCATATTTTAACGTGGCAGATCTAGATGTATGTGATAGCATAAGTCCGTCTGTGAGGCACTTCCGCGTGTATAGTCTACGTGAACTGCGCAGTTGAAATGTGCCTAAAAATACGCACGGAAATTGCTGAAAAACGGATCTCTGAATACGGCCTCAAATTGTCAATGTCCACTGGTACAATGGCCTTGATAAATGTAATCCTCGCACCTCTGAGTTTCTTTCTGATGGAGAGGTCTTGGTTGTAGAAGTTCAGCTTAATGTTTTGGAAAGAACCCTAAAGCTCTTGCAGCCAGAATATTCTGATACAGCATGCGGGTTCCTGGTACTGATATAAACCAGTTCCACAGTTCAAAACAATTCTTAAATCTCCCTTGCTCACTGTCACTCAACAAGCTCAGCGTCGGTCTGGAAATGGACCATGCCGGACCAGAGGCGCAGAGTCTAACCCCAAGCCAGGTATTTACCAGAGCCCCTGATAGTGGGGATGGACTTGGCTGCAGACACGGGACAGGTTGTGGCCCTCTGGACAAGCGCGCGGACACTTGAGACGGTGAGGCAAGATCAAAGGAGAGCAGCGGTAGTAGTTGCAGGTAGTGGAGACACTGCTACAGAGGCTGGAACGATGAAAAGGCTGTAGCTAGCTGAAACCAGAGATGCAGGAACAGGAGCTGGAACCAGGAACCAGATGAAATAACGCAAGCAGGAACCAGAAAGCCAGAACACATGAGAGAACTCATGGATACAATTCAGCAAACAGGATAGCTGGTGCTCTGACAGCAAAATTCTGTTTGAGAGAGACTTAAATAAGCCAGGTGGAGAGGGAATCAAGCAAGGCAATTAGCAGCACCTGAGAGGTAAGCCTGCAGCAGAGGAAGAAAACCAGGAAGTGCTCTAGGCTTCGGACACCCTAATGAGGTAAGGAAACTAACTAAGGAAATCATGTGACAGGCAGAATGTAAACAAAAGCAAAGTGCAGTGAAGAGGGAACTGAAGGAATCGTGACACTCACTCCACCTCCATATGTTAGTTAGAGCCCCTTACAGTCTTGTCACAAGTGGGGTGGCACATGATTGGCTAATCAATAGCAAGTTTACATCTGTCCATCAATGTCTAAGAGGATACACAGCTCAGGACCCCCTGTGATTTTTGCTCCAGTCAGTCTATTCTAAGACATCTGGAAATCCTTTGATGCTAGTAACCTCTGCCCTGCCCCTACATACTAGATAGGGACCAGTCATTCCAAGAATTAACACTTGCTGTTTTGAATGGTAGGATGACACAACACATAGCTCAGGAACTGGTGAGGTTTATTGTCAGAAGACACAGATGATACAGGATATGTAGCACAGGGGTATGCAGGTAACAAAGGAATTAAGCACAGATTACTGGTAGAAAACACAAGGATAACAGGAATGCAGAGAGTCCAAATGAGTCCACAGGAGTGATATGCAGATGTAGTTAATGCACAGGGAGTATTTAAGAAAGTCCATATAATATCCACAGAGCTAGAAGTGTGGCTGGAAAAATGCAGATATTCAAGATAAACATAGACAGAGACAACCAGATGACAGGACCATGGTTAACAAACAAACATGCAGCGCAGGAAGCAGGTAACAGGAAACAATCACCCACACCTTGCTGGAATTATGGGATAGATAAATCCAGAGCACAGGTGTAGGATAACAAGCACATAACAAGATTGGTCCCAGAGAGAGTGTACAACAGCAACCTCTAGAGGCAGGTAATAAAGAGTGTGGCACCCAGTTTAGGCTCTTATCTGCCTTCATAGACTGTGGAGCTGCGGGGAATTTAATTGACGTTGGTCTTGCCTAGCAGTTGGGTATCTCTGTGGACAAATTGAAGACTTCTATTACGGCCTGCGGGTTGGATGGTCTGCCACTTTCCAGAGGAAGGATCTCTGATATCACAGAGCCTGTTCGCCTATCAGTAGGCAATTGTCATTCAGAATTCATCACCTTCTACCTTATTAGATGTCCGTCTGCCAGACTAATTCTTGGACATCCGTGGCTCCAAGTCCATAATCCTCAGATCGACTGGACTAGTGGTGAAATTACCAAGTGGGGGAAGTCCTGCTTTTCTTCTTGTCTGTCTCTACCCATTCGGGGAACCTCATTTAAACAAGATCTTTCACCTCATTATCATTCTTTCTCTGATGTCTTTTCTAAAAAGTCGACTGACAAATTGCCTCCTTATAGGGCCTACGACTGTGCTATAGATTTGATTCCAGATTCCAAATTGCCCCGAGGAAGGTTGTACTCCCTGTCTCGCCCTGAGACTGAGGCCATGGACAAATACATTAAAGAGAATCTAGATAAGGGTTTCATTCGACCATCTAAATCTCCTGTTGGGGCTGGTTTCTTTTTCATTTCTAAGAAAGATGGCACACTAAGACTATGTATTGACTTCAGAAGCCTGAACAAGATTACTGTACGCAGTTCTTATCCCCTTCCTCTCATCTCTGATTTTTTTGACCAATTAAAACAGGCTGTTGTCTACTCCAAAATAGACCTTAGAGGAGCCTACAATCTCATTCGTATTATTGAAGGGGATGAATGGAAGACGGCATTCAACACCCACTTGTGGCACTATGAATACCTCATTATGCTGTTCAGCCTCTACAATGCCCCGGCAATATTCCAAGATTTTTTTAATGATATCTTCAGAGACATGCTGGGAAAATTCATTGTGGTTTATCTAGACAATGGGCCTGATCCAGAGCTACGACGGTGCCGTCCGACGGGCGAATGCGTACTTTCGCCCGTGCGTATAAACATACACGCCCATGACACTCCCATTGAAAAGTACCTGCTTACGGCGGCTATACCCTACACTAGGTACTACCGTCGGCCGTACGAATTTTCGCACATATTACGCAAAGCGTACGGGCTTAGCACGCCCATACTGTACAATTTAAATGGCTATCCCCGCCTCCGTGTAGTAAAACGAGCGCCCAGGCGACCGTCGTACTGAACGCACGCCCCTCGAGCGAACATTTCGCACACAATACGACCGCTATACGCTCCCCTCGAGCGAACACTTCGCTCACAATACGACCGCTATCCGCTCATGTCGTCCAGCCGACCGGAAGTTGTCATACTGAGCATGCGCATTGCGAATTTTCGTACGAAAATACGCAAAAAACGGTCGTACGCTCGCTCGAAATCGGACAATTTCGTAGCTCTGGATCAAGCCCAATATCCTCATTTACTCCTCTTCTATTGATCTTCACCATTCTCATGTTCAACAAGTTCTCACAAGGCTGCGTGAAAATAATCTTTTTGCCAAGTGAGAAAAGTGTGAATTTTAAGTTTCTCAAGTAACGTTTTTAGGGTACATCATTTCTCCTGAGGATTTTAAGATGGTTCCGGAGAAAGTCAAGGCTATCATTGAATGGATGCAACCTAACGATTTAAAAGCTATCCAGAGGTTTATTGGGTTTTCTAACTACTGCAGACTCTTTGTCCAGAAATTTTCTTTGCGTATTGCTCCTATCACCGACCTGACTAAAAAATAGACAGACCCTGGCAATTGGAAACCTGAAGCTGTCAAGGCTTTTGAATCTATCAAAAGAGCCTTTATTTCTGCCCCAGTGCTGCGCCACCCTAACCCTGAATTACCTTTTATTGTTGAGGTGGATGCCTCAGACGTGGGTGCCGGAGCTGTCCTTTCACAAATGGATTCTGTTGATCGCAAGTTGCACCCCTGTGCTTTTTTTTCCAAAAAGTTCTCCAGTGCTGAGAAAAATTATGATGTCGGCAACAGGGAGCTTTTGTCCATTAAATTGGCCTTTGAGGAATGGAGGCATTGGTTGGAGGGAGCAGCTCATGTTGTTACTGTTTTCACTGATCACAAGAATTTAGCCTTTATCGAAAATGCCAAATGTTTTTTCTTTTCTTTACGTTTTGAACTTTCCTTTACACGTTTCAATTTTGTTATAACTTACCATCCGGGCTCTTTGAATAAAAAGGCTGATGCTCTTTCCCGTTCTTTTCTACCCAAGCATGGCTCCCTCTCTCCCCTACCCATTGTTGCCTATTCTTCAATTATTGCCGTCCTTACCCAAGACTTACACTTGCGTCTTTTGCTGGTTCAGGACTAGGCTCCTTCTCAGAATATTGTACGATATCTCGTCGTTCCTGAGGATCTCAAGAATTTGGTCTTGTCTGAAGCACACTCTGGGAGGGTTGCTGGACATCCAGGGATAACTAAAACCCTCAAGCTACTGTCCTGGGCCGTGTGGTGGCCTGGTATGACCCAGGATGTAGAGGATTTTGTCAAGTCTTGTCCTGTCTGTGCCCGCAATAAGTGCCCTCGCTCGGCTCCTTTTGGTCCACTTCAACCCCTGGCCATTCCCAAACGTCCGTGGACCCATCTATCCATGGATTTTATTACCGACTTACCTCCATCTGAGGGCCTAAATACCATCTGGGTTGTGGACTGTTTCAGTAAGATGGCTCATTTTGTTCCTCTGAAAGGCTTACCTTCTGCCAAATCTCTAGCTAATTTATTTATCCAAAATATCTTTAGATTACATGGACTACCCGAAGACATTGTCTCCGACAGGGGATCCCAGTTTGTGGCTCAGTTTTGGAGATTGTTTTGCAAATTCTTGCAAATTAAAATCAGCTTGTCTTCTGGTTATTGCCCGCAATCAAATGGGAAGAATGAACGGATCAACCAGATCCTTGAACAATATCTACATTGTTACATCTCTAAGTCTAAGTCTGATTGGGCCGCAAACTTACCTTGGGTCGAATTCGCTTACAACAACCCGTTCCACTCTGCCAGCAAGATGTCTCCATTTTTCTGCATTTTCGGTTTTCATCCTCGTTCAAGCTCTTTCCAAGACATAGATTCTTATGGATGTCCTGAGGTGGGTGAAAGACTGAGACTCCTTAAAAGGATTTGGAGAGAGGTCAAAACTTCTCTCCGTCAAATGACTTTTTACACTAAATTCAGAGTAGCTCTTCATCACAACAAGCATAAATTCAAAGTAGGAGATTATGTCTGGCTCTCTACCCGTAACATACGGATTCGACAACAGTCCAAGAAATTAGGGCCACAATATATTGGACCTTATCAAATCATTAAACAGAACAACCCAGTTGCTTTTAGGCTTAGATGTCCTCGTAATTTACAAATTTCCAGCACCTTTCATGTTTTGCTCCTTAAACAGGTTCATTTTTCTACTCAGTTTCCTGCCGCTACTTTTCCTAAACCTTCTGCAATCATCATCGATGGACAAGAAGAATTTGAAATCGAAGAACTTCTTTATTCTAAGAGGAGCAGAGGTCAACTCTTCTACCTGGTTCATTGGAAAGGTTATGGACCAGAGGAGAGAGAGTGGGTCTCTGCTAAGCATATCCATGTGGAAAGGCTATGTAAAGAATTTCATAGGTCTAACCCCCAGATAAGCCTAAACCTAAGGGTTTTACTACCCCTCGTGAAAGGGGGGGTTACTGTTAATTGCTGTCACCGGAGGCAGCACGTAACAGTAACAGCGTGTAGTCGCACCACCTGCCTTCTGTTCTCTGGTGTCCTGGGGTTGCTCAGCAACCAGGACGCCAGATGATGCCGCATTCTCCCACGCTGACCGCTGGCTGCTATTGGCAAGTGCTCTCTTTAAATATCAGCTGTTTCTGGGGCTCGATGCTGGTTATAACTTTTGCTGTCCCAGTCTTGCCAGTTGATCTGTGCCTTGCCAGTTCTCTGTGCCTTGATCTTGAGTGCCCTTTTGCCTTCCATCCTTGTTCCTTAGTTTAACCTCTTGTTTGCCGCCCTCTCTATCTCTCCTTGTTGTTCGGCTCATATCTGTTCTAACCACCCTGTTCCCGAGTGACTGTTCCTGTTATCCTTTGGGATTCTCTTCTGTGTGTTTGAGTGAGTGCATCTCCTGGTCAGTCTTGTTTGTCAAGTCCTGTTGGTTCGTCCCAGTCCGTCCGTTTAGTGTTTAGTGTGGTCTGTCTCAGGTCAGTACCTTCTGACTCTGACTTTTCCCGCTTCACTACCTTCTACCTTTCTGCCTCTCTGTTTCCCTCTTTGTTTCTTCTTCACTTCCACTACGAGTTCGGTTTCGGGGATCGCAACCTGTTGTTAGGGCGCAGCCAATTCCAACCCCACCATCAGGGGCTCTGGTGAACTCCACCTGATAACATAGGGGGTGATTCAGAGATGCGATTGCGAAAAGATCGCAAATATACGCACGTAACTGTCCTCATAACAATAGGGAATTAGTAGCCGAAAGAGAGAAGTAGTAATGCCCCTTTAAAGATCGTTAGTACGACCTCACCTAGAATACTGTGTTTAGTTCTGGGGGCCATATCTCCAGAAAGACATAAATACATTAGAGATTGTGCAAAGAAAAGCAACAAAAATGGTCCATGGCCTGTGTCACAAAACATTAAGAAAGACTAGAGGAAGTAAACATGTATAGCTTGGAGCAGAGAAGGGAGAGGGGGGATATGATCGCAGCTTTCAAATATATCAAGGGTTGTGACTTAATAGAGGAGGGGGCATTTTTCTAAGGAAGAGGTGTAATAGAACACGAGGGCATGAATATAAACTGGAGGGTGGTAGATTCAGAGGAGATGTGCAGTGATAGATAAGTAGAATAGCCTCCCATCTGAGGTGGTTGAGGCTAACACAGTAGAACAGTTTAACATGCTTGGGATAAATATAAGGATGTCCTAAATCTTAAACTTAATTAAGGGTAAATAGGGTCTAGGGTCAACTACGGCCGTATTCCACATACGGCTGTAATTTGCCAATAGGTAGCTACTACACATGCATAGTAACTATTGTACGTAATCTACGTATCATTTCGCAATCTATGTAACCAAACGATACGTAGATTACGTACAATAGTTACTACGCATACGTAGTATCTACCTATCTGCAAATTACGTCCGTATGTGGAATACGGCCGTAGTTGACCCTAGACCCTATTTACCCTTAATTAAGTTTAAGATTTAGGACGGACGTAGTTGAGGATCCGGCCCTTGGTGAATGCACTGCCTTCATACAATAAAGACACTACGGATGTGTTGACTAAATTATACGACCTATCCTTCCCTCCCAGTGTCTGATTAGTGACTCTCGATGTAGAGTCACTTTATACCAGCATTGGGCACGAACATGGGATTGAGGAAGTTAGGTTTTTTTTAAACCAAGAGACCAATCACCAGACTAATTCTTTCTTACTCAACAATATACTAATATTAAAAGCTACGTTTTATCAATTTTCCTTTTGGCTGCTAATATCCATCATTGTTTATATTTGTTGGGAACTTATATTTACAATGTGATCATTTATACTTAGTGTAGTGTAGTGTGCACCTATTAAAAGGGACATTTTGTTTATTTTGGACCATTTTGGACCATTATATTCCTTTTTCTGTATTAAGACACTTCTGCCAATTGAAAAGTGTGCAGCGACCATATTGGGGAGGGCACACTTTTCAAATGGCTGGAGTGTTTTAATAATAGACCTCCTGAGTACATATATATCAAACAGATAGGAGGTGCCTAGCATGTGAGCTTAGCCCAATTTAGTTATACTGGGCAGGATCCAGACTTAAGTAAGTGCTTGAACTCTGTCACTCCTGGGCTAAACCATGTTGATTACAGGGGGAGTCAAGTTAATTGTATTTTTTGCATGCAGGGATATAGCTTTGAATTGCTTACTGCACACAGATACTGACAAGCTTTACTATTACACTGTTATTTAGACTTGGGATAGGAAACATCACCTCTCAACTCTAATGCTGTGTGCAACAGGTGAAATATGACTCACCTGCAATCACCATGGTTTAGCCCAGGAGTAACTCATTTCAAGTACTTACTTAAGTCTGGATCCAGCCCCTTGTGAACTAAACCTAAACTAAACCTCCATTTTTTGTATGTGCTAAAGATTTACTGAGCTGCGGGTTTGGAAAAGTGGAGAAATTGCCCCTAGCAACCAATCAGATTCTAGCTCTCACTTTCTTTTTACATACTAGAGAATGTCAGCTAGAATCTGATTGGTTGCTATGGGCAACATTTTCACTTTTCCAAACCCGCATTAGTAAATCTGGCCCATAGTGTTATATAATGTTTGCATCGTTGTAAATTACACAGCTATTCTGCGTGCCTAATCCTGTCCCCGTTGCAGGATTGAGGCACTGTCCCAACGCACGGATCTCATTGCAAAGAGATTTGATGCATAACATCTGGCGTGAGTATGTGCAGATGATAATTTCAAGGGGGCTTACATAAGCAGATTGAGGAATTCTCCTTGCCTTATTAAGTCTGCATAGAGATCAGTATCTTACAGTATGTATTATTCATCCGGTCAGAAACTGTGGAATTAGGACTTTGGAAGCAATACTGTATGTAATAACACATAATATATGACAAGGTATATAAACAGACTCATCAGTGTGTCAGTTGCTGACAAAGTCTTAACAATTAGGAATCATTAACAGTTTATATTGCTGATCCGAGGTTGACTTTCAATAGAAAAGAGGGAATTTCAAGAACAATTTTTACATATAAAGATGGAAAATTTTAATGAAACATAACTTTTATTACCCGTCCGTTATAACTATGCACGACATAGCAAAACAAGTTAAAATTAATAAGACTATGCTACCACAGTATGTATCTAAAAATGAATAAGGAGCCACCAAAAGGATAATATAATAATAAACAACTGGTTAAAGTAATAATAAACAATTGGTTAAAGAATGGTCACAGCAAGAAACGGGTGACTGTAGCCAGGGCCGGAACGATGCACTCCACAGGGGGATGCGGTGCATCCAGGCGCCATGCTAATAAGATGCCGATGCTGATCCCCCTGTTTCTCAGAGCTGACATTTAGCCAGATCTGTGACAACTATGAGAGACAGCGCCAGTACTCAATACAGCGATGCCAGCCTGTGCTGTAGGTATATGCTTGATCCAAGTGGGCTAAAGGACCTCTGCTGATGTCTAACCCATGTGACCAGTCACCTGATCAGAGGGAGGGGTCAGTGTTTCCTCTGTTTTCCTGTTCCGGGCACAGCAGTGTGATTATAATATTTATAAAAGAGGAGGGTACAAATTTATTTTTTTGCAGGGGGGCCCCAGACATGCTAGCACCAGCCCTGACTGTAGAATATATAGTAAGGGTGATACTTAATTTTTTTATTATTATTAACATTTATTAACGCACAAAAAGGCTGGATCCAGGTGGGTAGAGATAAACTGTTGTTTTATAAAATATTTGTTATGTCTGCATCTAGATGTTGTGTAGCTAACAGATATCAGACAGGATCCACACTTCCATAAAGGGACTTTTTGCAAAGGCTAGAATTAAAGCATTTTGTGTCCATGCATTAGCACATGCCGCATTCCTAGCCAGATTTACTAAGCTGTGGCAACCAATCAGATTCTAGCTCTCACTTTCCTATTACATACTAGAGAATGTCAGCTAGAATCTGATTAGTTGCTATGGGCAACAACTCCACTTTTCCAAACCTGCAGCTTAATAAATCTGGCCCCAGGTTTCAGAGTTTCATACTGAGAGTGTTTCTAATAGAGGGCCAGGATATGGTGGTTCGAAGGGCAAAGTGCCCTTGAATTTATCTAGACTTCTGCTTGCAAGTTGTGAAATTGCATAGAAAAATAATGTAGGAGAAGAATAGGCTGTGTGATTCAATGTTCAGAAGACCAACAATGACCCCATCAGCCCTAAATGTCTGATAGATTTAACTAGTCAAACTTATACTATCCAACAGTGGGCCTTATCCAGAGGCGCACTCAAATATGAACGCTGCACGCGTGCCTTTCATTCAGGTTGAATTTCTAGGTGAGCAATGGGAGAAAGATGACGTAATGGCGAAATGCGCGTCAGAGAGAGAACATAGTTCATGGAAGAGTTATTTCTGAAGTGCTCCGGAGGACTCCATTTGATAATCTGAACTACAAGACCAGCTTCTTCCCTATTCATATTGTAGCAGCGCAGGGAGGGTGAGTTACCAGCCCGGAAGGGTGAAGTGTAGCTATGAGGCTACTAGTCCTCTGGCTAGGGCTAGATTGTAGCTCCTGTTGTAGTATAAGAGGGGTAACTGACCGGTAATTGCTATACAATTTATGTTTCCCCTTAGACAGATGTATTGTCCCTATATTTATTGGTTTGCAGCAAATATTATGCTATGTACATATTTGGGGTGGTGTCTACGTTTAAATGATACTTATTAAAGTTTGTAATATTTCTTGTATTAGCCTAATTCATACTTTTGGTGTGTGCTACATAATAGCAGACTTATTGAGTCATGAGTTTGATTCCTGCACTAGGCCTTATCTGTATGGAGTTTGTACGCTCTCCATGTGTCTACGTGGGTTTCCTCCCACACTCCAAAAACATGCAGGTAGGTTAATTTGCTGCTGACTATATTAACCCTAGTCTGTCTGTGTGTGTATGGGCCAGGGACCTAAGTATATAGCTCCAATATGGACAGGGACTGATGGGAGTACATTCGGAATGCAGTAGGAAAGATCTCATGCAAATAATGAGTCTTTTAAGAGTGATACAGGGCTGGATCCAGAATTAAGTAAGTGCTTGAAATGAGTTACTCCTGGGCTAAACCATGTTGATTTCAGGGGAGTCATATTGCGTCTGTTGCAAACAGTATTAGAGATGAGAGGTGGCGTTTCCTATCTCAAGTCTAAGTAACAGTGTGATAGTAAAGCTGGTCAGTATCTGTGTGCAGTAAGCAATTCAAAGATATATCCTTGCATGCAAAGAATACAATTAACTTGACTCCCCCTGAAATCAACATGGTTTAGCCCAGGAGTAACTAATTCAAGCACTTACTTAAGTCTGGATCAAGCCCACCGAGATGAACTATCTTTTATGTATAACCTCATAGCATTCTCTACCTCAGCCATCCAGGCCAAAATGCAGGATTATTCCACTGTTATTGTCAAGTTAAAAAAAAGTACAAACTACAAGGAAAATGCAAAAAAAAACAACATGCAAAGGGTATCAAAATAATTTATAAGCTTCAACTTTTATTTAGTTTCATTAAAATGAATGTTACCTGTAACCCACAGTGTATTAAAGATTAAAATTACAACGCT
The DNA here is from genome assembly GCA_011038615.1 of Limnodynastes dumerilii. NCBI lineage: Eukaryota > Metazoa > Chordata > Amphibia > Anura > Limnodynastidae > Limnodynastes > Limnodynastes dumerilii. The sequence goes on from WWET01003563.1 coordinate 152,640, forward strand.
AAGTAACAAGATAATATAAAAAATTCATTATTACTGTGCCACCTCAATCCCCTCTCTATCCCTCTCTCTCACTCTCTCATTCTCTCTTTCTTAGTATATGCTTACCTGTCATTGTTTTTTTCATGGGTCTGTAGACTGTGGTATAACACAAAGAATGTCATTCCAACCAACAGCGGTAGAGTAAACCTTGAGCGACACAGCATGATTTGATGTTGCACAAGTGAGAGTCCTTTGTGAATCAGTATCACTATTTCCTAGGGCGAGGTTATATGTGACTGATAACACTGAAGTTCTATCTAAGAAAAGCTGTTTAATTTTTAAACTGTTTTACGATCTCAAAACCTCATCTTCATAAGTCTTAGGGAGACATAAACCTATTTGTTGCTGTCAAACTGATTTCTTAAATTGACTATTAAGCAAAAAAAATGTTTGCCACCAACACAATCAGCTATTTATCATAAACAAAGAACTAGAACTAAATTTGATCAAGATTTATCATGCAACCATGTAACAGTCAAGTACAATGAAGATACGTAATCTTTTCATATATCACTGTTGTATAGTTTAGTGAAAATGTAGAGCAAGTGCTATAAAATTATGGGGAAATCTACATAGATACAAACAAAGGGCCTGATCCAGACTTAATAACGACAGATCATTTATGCATGTGGCAATACGTAAACCTGGCTGTGGGAACGCACTGTGCATGCGCACGGCAGATGTTAGTATGCATACAAGTTAACTCTGAATGTACTTAACTCCATACGATAGGGCGGGACATCCCTACGCAAACCGATTGTGGGCGGAGGGAGGCATGTAAATTGTACAGTATGGGTTGGGTTAGTCACTTACTTACGACAAGGCGATACGTACGGCCAGAGATCCGCAAGGAAAAGTCAAAGTAGGGTTCTAAACACGTAAGTCAGCTAAGTTACGTGTGTGCCAGGGGGATGGCATTATACTTAGTAGTGCATAACTCAGACACGCTTGCGTACGTAAAGTAAAGGCTTTGGGCTGGATCCAGAACTACGGCCGTCGGGTACGATCGGCCGTAAGATGGTGATTGCTAGCTGATGCACATGGATAGTAACTATGGGCTGGATCCAGACCTTGTTAAGTGCATGAACTTAGTTACACCTGGGCTAAACCATGTTGATTTCAGGGAAGTCATATTTAATCTGCTGCAAACAGTATTAGTGTTGAGAGGTGATGTTTCCTCCCGTCGGGTAGGCCGTAAGATGGTGATTGCTAGCTGATGCACATGGATAGTAACTATGGGCTGGATCCAGACCTTGTTAAGTGCATGAACTTAGTTACACCTGGGCTAAACCATGTTGATTTGATTTTGAGTCAAGGTAATTGTATTCTTTGCATGCAGGGAGATATCTTTGCATTGCTTACTGCACACAGATACTGACCAGCGTTACTATCACACTGTTATTTATCACCTCTCATCTCTAATACTATTATATATTTATACAGATACTGACCAGCGTTACTATCACACTGTTATTTAGACTTGGGATAGGAAACATCACCTCTCATCTCTAATACTGTTATATGATTATTATTATTATTATATTATTACACAGATACTGACCAGCATTAC
>WWET01003564.1:0-20208 GCA_011038615.1 Limnodynastes dumerilii
CATTACAGAGATATTACACACCACCACCACCACCACACATTACAGAGATATTACACACAACCACCACACATTACAGAGATATTATCACACCCACCACCACACAGTACAGTGATATTACACACCACCACAACACATTACAGAGATATTACACACTACCACCACACATTATTGTGATGCTACACACCACTGCCACACATTACAGTGATACTACACACCAACCACCACACAATACATCTATACTACACACTATCACCACTACACACATTATATCTATAAGACACACTACCACCACACATTACATAGATAATACACATCACCATCACACAGTACGGAGATAAAACACATCACGATCACACATTACATCTATACTAAACATCACCACCACCACCTCACATTATAATAATACTACTGCACACCACCACCAAAATATTACAGAGATATTTCACACCACCACCAAACATTACATCTATACTACACACCACAACCATACGTTCCATCTATACTACACACTGCCACCACACATTACATCTCTACTACACACCACCCCCACACATTACATTTATACTACATACCACAACCATACGTTCCATCTATACTACACACCACCCCCATCCATTACATCTAAACTACACACCACCACACATTACAGCTATGCTACACACCACCACACATTACATCTATAGTACACACCACCCCCACACATTACATCTATACCACACACCACCCCCACACATTACATCTATACTACACACCACCACACCTTACATCTATACTACACACCACCCCCACAAATTACATCTATACTACACACCACCACACATTACAGCTATAGTACACACCACCCCCACACATTACATCTCTACTACACACCACCACACATTACATCTCTACTACACACCACCACACATTACATCTCTACTACACACCACCACACATTACATCTACATCTATACTACACACCACCACACATTACATCTCTACTACACACTGCCACCACTTACATCTATACTACACACCACCACACCTTACAACTTTAATACACACCACCCCCACACATTACATCTCTACTACACACCACCACACATTACATCTCTACTACACACCACCACACATTACATCTACATCTATACTACACACCACCACACATTACATCTCTACTACACACTGCCACCAAAACATTACAGCGATAAAAACTGGTACAAGATTTTTTATATTCAATTGTGGTCATTCAGTCACTCTTTTTTCCATTATTGAACAGAACACAGCTTTTAAAAGCATCTTATTAAAACCAATGTATAGCAAGTATAAATATTCTGCAATACTGCTGGATTGTGTTATTAACAGACAGTGATCAGACATTGTGCAATGTCAGGCAAATGATGAAGTAAAATATACATGTAAGCGTAAGCTCCTTCCCTTGAACAACTAGATATATTGTGTACTAGCCACTTACCCTCACTAAGTCTGTGTAGCCAGTTTCTTTTGCAGTCCACCATGGCTGAGCTTTCAGTCCATTCACGTTGTAAAGTGATCGCTGCCAGACAGAGGCAAAATATCCTTTCTTGTGCCCGGCCTCATACCATGTGTATGCCTGCAAATATTAAGTACTAAAACTCATTTTTAATATAAACTACATTTGTTTTTATTGAACTTGAGCAGTTTTACCTACATCATTGGCTAGACACTAAAAAGACACAAGCTTTCATAATTGCAGAAACCACAAACAAACAAACAGATACTGTAGCAAAACAAGCTCATGCTTTTGCTGTTCATTAATAGTAATTAATAGTAATAGTAATTCATAGTAAATTTACAAAACTTCTATAAGGAAAAAGTGGAGGAGTCCTTAGCAAACAATCAGACTAGATATCATTTAACCAGTATATTGTAGAAAATGTTAGCTACATACTAATTTTTTGCAATGGGGAACAACTACACCTTTTCTATTTAGAAACTTTATTTTTCAATTGTTTAATGTGATTAATTTGACCCACTGTCTTGTAGGAAAAGACAATAATGTACTGGCAAAACTACAATGCTCTAGTTCACCATAAAAACTTTGATTATCATGTATAAAACTTACACACAAGCTTGGTATAATAAGCTTTTATTATTTTGGATGTGGTGATTGTTCTTCCAAAAATGAATATAATAATGCAGGTGCAATGTTGCTGGAGGAAGACCTGTCACCACATATTGTAATGTAATGTTATATTTCTGGTTGAATTAATACATTATGCACAATATAGTAACAAAATCAGTGTCCTCAGTGTATTCCTATTACTGAATGTTCTATATGTGTTATGTATGCTCTTATTTCCTAACTGTATTGTAATAGAAATTGACCTACAACAAAGCAAAAGGAGGCTGAATATTGTCCTGCAGTGCAGCGTGAAGCAAGTCGGCTCAGTAGAGGGAACTAAGCAGTTACCCAATCAGGTCATGGCTTAGTTGCCTATATTATTTAAGACACTATGGTACCACACAATGAATCAAAAAGACAGGCAAGTGACAGGTTCCATTTAAGTCAGATTAAGAATATAAAAACTAAAAGCCAACTAATTCATTTGTATGGATTACCATATGATTTAAATGGTAAACTTTATTTTATTTGTCTTACAATGAAATCTTTAAACTCTGATGTTTCTAATAAAATAAAACATGATCCAATCTCTCTATACAGCGTGTGGCTTAGTGACACCCTTTTCACATCTTAACAAAAACCACATTAAAATATGGCAATTCCTTACATATTATTAAGTAATTCCGCTGTACAAAATTCTCCCCTCATTAGCCAAACTATAGCCCCTAATAACCGCCCCATTCATTTAAACGAATTACCTCAAAGTCAAGTTTAAAGACTTTCATTTGCATCACAATCTATATCGTTGTTACCAACATTTGATGCCATCACTAAGACATGTTATTCTCTATCTTATTATTATAATTATTATTATATATATATATTATATCACCATGCTCTGTGTTGTTGAATGTTCTCCCCTTTCCCTGTTATCCTTTTTACTTTTCTTTACCTCTTTCCTGATTATGAAATATTGATGTTGATTTATGGGAAATACTGAATTATAGGTAGATTTAGCTGCGTAAATTCGTCTAGCCCATACGTACGTGTGCGGATCACTGCGGTTCCGTTGGAAAAAGTTAAGGTAGGGTTTGGAAAGCGTATCTTGACAAAATACGTACGATCAAGGGGTGTGTCGAGGGGAGTGTATAGAATATACACACACGAAAATACGCTACGCGAATAAACGTACGGCAAACGTTGTTCTGGATCTACCCCAGTGTCATTGCCTGGCAAGTGTTCTTAGTTCTCCGTCCTGCTGTAACACGATGCTTACATGCTGTATTCCACTCTTGCTACTGTGGCACTGAATTAAAGACTACAGGGTGATTAATCATGTGGTATAATGCTGCACAATAGTGTATGTGGTTAACAATCTACCTCTTTGTCTCCAACTCTCTGCAAGGCGTCTCCCAAGTGGAAGTAAAACCGATCTTGACAAAATACGTACGTTCAAGGGGTGTCCCGAGGGGAGTGTAGCGAATTTACACGCACGAAAATACGCTGCGCGAATAAACGTACGGCAAACGTAGTTCTGGATCTACCCCAGTGTCATTGCCTGGCAATTGTTCTTAGTTCTCCGTCCTGCTGTAACACAATGCATACATGCTGTATTCCACTCTTGCACAAGCTACTGTGGCACTGAATTAAAGACTACAGGGTGATTAATAATGTGGTATAATGCTGCACAATAGTGTATGTGGTTAACAATCTACCTCTTTGTCTCCAACTCTCTGCAAGGCGTCTCCCAAGTGGAAGTAAAACCGACCATCATCAGTTCCAGGCTCACCTGACAACAGCCCTTCCTAGAAAGCAGAAAAATAAAATAAAAACAGATTCATATTTACACTAAATTCTTGAAAATACTAAATGTAAAGAAACTTATCACCCACTGAACGTCACTATTAAGTAAGAGTCTCCATGCACAGCACTGGGAAGTGTTGTGTGGATAGACCTGGAGAAAGCTATGGCCAACTGGATAGAAAGAGGCCAGGAATTAGGGGTCAGGATGAACCTAGGCTCAGCATTAAGTATCTCCCTGGCAGGACATTACACTGCCAGACACTGGAGACATATCACAAAGGGGGCCAAAGCTTACGCTGCCATAAGCCTGCATTATCTCTGAGGTGCGGATCAGCGGTCCGTACGACTGCTGATCTGCAGCAGTTTGGGAGCCCCTTCCCACACTGTGCACTTTGCATGCTTCCCCCCACCCGCTTTAGAGCACAGTCCATTTCCAATGAAATGGGCTCGGACGGAACTTTGTAGGAACCCTAGCGTAACACCTTGCGTGCGTAAGTGACCTGACGTTATTAGGTCAGCATTCAGTCCACTGGGCTTAACCCCCCCCCAGCATCTGATGCCTAAAGGCATGTTTCTCAATCTACCTGCAAATAGGGGTTTAGGGCTTTTCTGCTTCAGTTACAAGATTGCGCAATACAGACACGTATAATATGTTAAACAGTAAAGAGATTAAAGTTTGCCATTTACCTTTAAGTAGGGGATACTTTCCGCAATCTTATTTTCTGATTTGAGGATGAATCCAAAATGCACTTTGGCAAAACCATTATTTGGATCTACAGATAAAACCTGGAATATAAGTGAACATATGGGGGAATCACATCAAGACACAAATGATCTGAAACAGCTAAAACAAAATCTTATGGAAAAAAGGGACAGATAGTTTTCAACCTTTTGTTACAAAAGTAGGGCTTGTCCCACTTGTCTGTAGTTACATCGCGTTTCACCTGATAACGCATGCATGCCAAAGTGTATAGAAAATAAGATTTATGGCTAATTCTAGCCGGCAATTTTGTAGGTCTGTTGTAGCATAGCATTACATTTTTCAGAGCCTGGAGGATTATATCTCAATGCATTATAATGTAATAAATTAGATCAGGGGTTCTCAACTCCGTCCTCAAGTACTACTGACGGTCCATGTTTTGTAGGTTTCCCTGCAAAACCTGTGGAGCTTTCAAAATGTAACTGTCAGTTATGAGCACACCTCTAGCAAGGAGATGTAAAAAACGTGGACCGTTAGTGGTACTTGAGGACAGGGTTGAGAACCCCTGAATTAGATCATTATTGGTGAACATAGCTAACACACTAAAAACTGTATTAATAACATAGGTATTCAAATTAAGCATATTGTAGATGCATTTTAAGAGCTTATTATGTCAAATAATGGATTAGGTTTTCTGTATGCCCAAAAAAAAAAGGTAAGTAAATGAGGGAGGGAGGGCGGGTTAGAGTAGTTACGACCCTGTGGCCGAAGTAATTACCTACTGTTACGCCGGCTGAAGTTAAGGTAGCCTTCAGTCGACGTAACAGTGGGTAATTACGCTGGCCACAAGGGGAGTGCTCCAGAGCTACGCTGGCCGAACTTAAGGTCAGCGGGCCACCGTAGCTCTGGATCAGGCCCTTTATGTCAATTGGGCAGACTGGATGGCCCAAGTGGCTCTCATCTGCCATCTCATTCTATGTTTCTATGTCTTTTTACCAAACCAATACTGTATATTGCAAATGGCATTATAAAGCTCAGACAATTATTGTTCTGTTCTGTATTCAAGCAACGCATTTATATTGATGTGCTGTGTCCTGCAAGCCATACTGAGTGTCTCAGCATATTTCTTTTGCAGGATTAGATTGTGTATACAAATGTGTCACTTGACTTACCTCATCATAGACTTTTTTAGCTTTCTTATTATCGCCAATCAGAAGATAACCTACACCGAGGTCATTCTTCAGCGAGAGGTCTTCAGGGTACAGCTGCACTAGTTTCTGAAGGGTGAGCAGAGATCCTTGCATGCGTCCTGGAATTAGAGATCAATGAAAGGGAGCTGTACAAACCAGAAAATATTCCAATCATAATCATTTCAAATTGTAGTCTCTGAAGCATAGAATCATAGCATGTGATGGCAGAAAAGAACCACTTGGCCCATCTAGTCTCCATCTAGAGGAATGTGGCACTTGGTAATAATAAATCAGTGGTAGTTGCCACCTCAAAATGGTTCTTTTAGAAGTAGATACAGCCGAAAGCTCATTTACATCTGTCTCTATTTGAAAAAGACAGACATTTTCGAAAAAATGTGTTTTCAGAATGGGTAAGTGTGCCCATCGGCAAAAGCTGCAATCTGGACAGTTGAGAAACACTCTCCGGGGAGTTTTAGGGTTAGGCAGCAGGGAAGGGAGGGTCAGGGTTAAGGTCATGAAAGGGGACAGTTAGAGTAATAGAAAAGGAGGGTTAGGGTTATGGAAGGACAGTCTTAGGATTAGGTTGCAGCAGAGGCGTTTTTAGAAATGAAGGAGCCCGTAAGCAGACCCCCACACAGCCCCCCCCCTCCCAAGACGGGCCCCCCTCTTCTTCTTCTCAACCCCCTCCATATCTATACAAACAGAGTCGGTCTCCAGCAGTCTTCCATTTACAACAGTGTACTGCGCAGCCTCAAGCTCTGCAAACAGAAGAGGAGCATGAGGCTGCGCAGTGCACGCACGCCTGACATCCCCATGTGACACCCACGCGCAGTGCACTGTTGGGAACGGAAGGCTGCTGGAGACCATCACCGTTTGTACATGGGAACGGAAGGCTGCTGGAGACCGTCACCGTTTGTACAGAAATAGGTGGTACTGGGATCTTCCATTGGGTGCAGGGTGAGTGCCACGGGCGGCCCCCTTGTCTGCGGGGGCCCGTGTGCACTGCACACTCTGCACCCATGGTAGATACGCCACTGGGTTGTAGGGAAGGGAGTCTGAGGGTCAGGCTGCGGGTAAGGGAGTCTTTGGGTTAGGCTGTGGGGAGGGAGGGGTAGGGTAATGGAAGGAAAGGGTTAGGGTGAGGGTTGGGGTTAAATTTATGCTTACCATTTGCAGCACCATCTTCTCTTTTGCGGGGAACGATAGCTTTGCAAGAAAAAAGCAATCGATTTCCCAGCCAGCCTTTCAAAAATGGGCCATTCACAGTGAGGACCCACACCCATACTAATACCCCTTTCACATCGGCCTAAAAACCCGGATTTTTGCTGGAGCAAGCCGCAAAAACCGGGTAAGGTCTCAGTGTGAAAAGGTCCGGGTGCCTCTACCCAAGTCTAATGACCCGGGAATTGGACCCGGGACAAAAGAAGGGTTAATCCCGGGTCCAATCCGAGTAGGGGTACAGTGTGAAAAGTGCTACCCGAGTTTTTCAACCCGGCTAGCACAGAAACTACTTAATTGGTATAATTTATTTACTATTGACCTGGCAACAAGTGTTGCCAGAGCAACAGTAAACAAATTACAGTGTGATGACTCACACTACTGACAGGGCAGACCCAGGTCCTGGAATTTCCCAGGTCAACCCTGCAATTTGAAAGGGGTATTAATTTACAAACTAGTAAACTCTTTAAAGTCCAAAATAAATGACCTCTATTATCAGTAGTTGAATGAAACACAAAGAGAATGGAAAAAATATATACGAGGTTTCTACATAGACTCAGACAGAGGCTAGCTGCAGCCCTCCCGATGCTGTGAAATGACAAGTCACATGATGCTTCCCCAGGCATTACCTATGTCTATGCACTTATAGTTCTACAACACCTGGAGTGACTAAAGATTGCATATGGCTGCATTAGGGGGGGAACATTGTAGAATCATTGCAGACAAACCCAAATAACACTATAGGTAATGGAAAGAGAAAACTAAAATGTCTATCTCAAGCTGTTATATGTGCCGAAAATGACAGGAAAATAAAAATGAGTATTAAAGGAAGGTAATGTCACGTGGCATAAACAGCAGCAATGGAAGACAGAAAAGTATATAGCTGAAAGAATAGACAGAACAGAGCATTTCATCATTCCACAGCACTTCACTGTCACACAGAAATTAGATTTCCAGATTGATTTTATCGTTATGCATCTCAATAGCAAAAGGTTCTGCAGCTACATAAATAAGAGATCCCACAGGTGATAATGGAAATGTTTTGTTCCAGTAAGTTTGTCATTTTCATTACAGTTTTGTGTTATTAATGTATCCAGGGAGGTAACACTCAGTCCACTGGGTAATCAGGCCGTGCCACTCGTCATGTCAGCTTAATACAGCACTGTATAAACACCTTTTCTCTTCTCTATGTCACTTGGTAATTACAGAGGTCACAACTTCCCAGCATCCACACAAATGAGTTTTAATTCAGAATGCTGCACTGCTAAGTTCTGAATGTTCTAATGTGCTTCTAAGTGTTTTCTAAGTTGCTGTTTCAGGTATAGACAGTCATCTTATACAACGTGATAGGAATTGTAGCTGACTATAATTAGGAACATAGACAATTGTAATTTTATTGTACTCTTTATTTGTAATAAATGCAAGATAAGAAAATGGGAGATGATAGCAGTGCTTTATTGCTGTGGGGTATTTGTGGGGGTACCATTTTGGATAATGTTAGGTACCAGCTGTGTTATTTTGGTGGGCAAAAAGTATCAGGACTGTACCTGCGTAGGTGGGGTCTAGCCTGCTGTATAATGCTGAGTAAGCATATGTGAAGAGGGCCCCATCAAGTTGTTGTGTAGAGGGCACTAAATCCCTCTTGGCAGCCCTGTTTATGCACATGGGGCTGGATCCAGACTTAAGTAAGTGCTTCAAATTACTTACTCCTGGGCTAAACCATGTTGATTGCAGAGTCATATTTCATCTGCTGCAAACAGTATTAGAGTTGAGAGGTGATTTTTCACAGCCCAAGTCTAAATAACAGTGTGATAGTAAAGCTGGTCAGTATCTGTGTGCAGATGTCTCCCTGCATGCAAAGAATACAATTAACTTGACCCCCTCCCCTGCAATCAACATGGTTTAGCCCAGGAGTAACTAATTTGAAGAACTTACTTAAGTCTGGATCCAGCCCATGGTTTCTAAGCAATGGGATATTTGGAACATACCTTTTTGGGGTGTGTACAAAGAGACAAAGGGCTGCATTCACAGTTAAGTTATTTGTCTGTACGGTTCCTTTACTGAGGAGGCGATCATATGGATTTTATGATTCACAATTCCGCATGTGAACGAGCAGGACACTCCCTCTGCTCTCCTACCTGCGGATAGAGCATCTGCAGCCAGGACCCCTACACTAAGTAATCCGCACAGAAACGCCTCCGTGCGGTATACTCAATCGTATGGAAGGGCTTAGCCAAGTCCTTGCTATAAATTTACATGCACTTGCCCACCCCCCATGTGTATCTCCTACATGCGGGGGGCAATGACTCATACGCAATACAGCCTCAGTCGGCTGCGCCCCATTGTGGATATCATGGTACCGCGCACGCTATGTACGGATATCATGGTACCGCTCACGCTACGTACGGAAGTCTGCAGTCTTACTTCATTGTGAATCAAGTCCTCGATAATTTCGGGTTTAGATATTAACTATGGAAAATTTTGCATATATCTTTAGGGATTTTTCAGCAATTATATCAAAAAAATCTATTTTAATTTATAACTGAGCATCATACAATATGTGACTCTCTGTATGGAAAGTGCCTTCATCTACATTTATAGGCAACACCCATTTGTCGTGGTCGACCCTCTGTGCCCTTAATGGAAGGAGGGAATAATTTGCTCACTACGACTATATACATATTTTAAATGTGACCTGTCATTTAGAAGCGGCGGAATCAGTCTCTGCAGCGTATTTTTTACTCTTAACAAGTTCTTCTGTACAAAATCCACTATTTTAGAATAACATGCATGCAAATTGGTCCTGATTCATACATAAGAATGATTTAAGTTCTTAATTATACGCAAAAAGTAGCAAGGCGACTCCACTGATGCCTTGTTTTCAGCTTCTTAACCAACTTACGAATGCCATAGGGCTACCTTATCTTTAGGCTCTTATTTGTTTGTTTAGGGCGGCTAATTAAGAACGTTTATACCCAACCGCGCCCAAATTTTCTCATTTAAAAGCCTCCCTACACTCCACCCAATCTTCTTATCTTTGTTCTTAAGTTTTCTCGACACACCCCTTCCTTCTTAAGTCACTAGGAACCTACAAGAAATAGGTTCGTAACAGTGATTCAGAGCCGTCCTATTAAGTCCCACGTAAATTGCGTATATTAGATTATCCCTTCTTAAATATACGCACCTAATAATACGCACATTCTTAAGCGTCAATCAGGTCCATTGTGTTTATAATATTACACAGCAATCGATTTACTGATGACCAATCAAGATTTATTTTACGTGTTCAGCTTTAAAAAACCATTTTCGTACAACAGAGGACTGATAGAACTGCCTGCGAATCCTGCAGAGCAGATGACCAAAGTGATGTCAGTCCCAACCAACACACTGGAAAACCTGATTGCAGTTTTTGGTTAATAGACTGCTTTGTCTTATGTGTTATTCTGTGGAATGGTAGATGAAAAATGTAGCTAAAAGTTTGTAATGTAATGTAAAACACCTCTGCAATATGTCCCGCTTCCTCAGATGGTGACACTGGAAATGTATCTTACCTTCTTACCTTCAACAAGTGTTAATCAAAAGCAATTTTATATGACTACTGTACCAATTCTTTCAAAGCATATTTCACAAGCGTCTCACCTAGAAATTGCTGGCGGTTGGCTCGTCTCTTGAGTGCCAGTTTTGCTAGTTCTTTTGGCACGTTGGGCAACACAGATACTTCTTCATAGGTTCTAATGGCTTTCAGGAGAATTTCATTACTCCGCTGCTTCTCAGCCAGGTCATCTTCAGACTAAAAAGAACATCCTGAGTGAGTGGAGGTTGTGAAAATGATGTCTGAGACACTAATAAAAGTATCTAGCCGTTATCTAGCCTACAATATTCTATGATCTAGGCTTAACATTTATATTGCTGCAATATATAATCCCGCTATTGGTTAGAAAGAGATTTGTCAAACAAGTCTTTTTGTGCTAATTTACAGTATTGAGTGATACAGTAATATAGGACTTGATGGCAGGTAAGAACCACTTTTTTATCTATTTAAAACCAAGATTAATTCAGTCCCTAAGTGTTTTATTTTTTAAATGTAATCTAAGATTTAGGAAAAGTATAGACATTCCAGGTGCTCTGAAACTACAAGTCCCACCATGCATTGCCAGGTTTCAGCAATGCCTAGGTTGTTGAAACATGCTGGTAGTTGCAGTTTCACACCTGGAGTACTGATGGTTGCCCAAGCATACATAAATTGCTCTCCTGTATTACCCTCTATCACCTATGATAAAGAAACCATACATTTTACGACATGGTTCATATATAAAAATTGGACTTCTTCAGCTTAAACATTGGTTGTATACCTTTATGGAGCGTATATTTTAACAATATGGAAATGGAAAATAAGAAGTGGGAGGTTAGGACACAGGGTCTGGAGTAAAGGGGTGACAATTTGGCATGTCTTAATCAGGAGAAGATATAAACATACAGGAATTGGGAATATTAATTCTAGTCGGTGAGAAGTCTTGACAATTATGTTTGATGACAGGTTGTTGTGTTTTTTCTTGTGTTGAAGTTTTATTTCATTTTTGACATCATTTTCTGTATCTTATTTTAAACCAGAAGTAATGTGCCGGCTCATATGTGCACCAAGATTGTCTAAATCCAACCGGGCTTCTCACCTGTTATGTCATCTTACTATATTGTTAGAATCACGGTGATGTGTCTTCTGAACAACATGTGATGTATCGGATGGTACATTTCTGAACTGTATGTCACTTGATGCAACTTAAAATTAATTAAAAAAAAAAAAAAAGACACCATAAAAGTAGCTAATCTCTAATATACAAACACAATGGGGACAGAGAGCAGAGCTCTGAATAAGATCCCACCTCTCCACAGGCTGCCTCTGACTATTTCACAAATCTCACAAGCACCACGAATGTGCCACTTACAGTGGTCATCAAGCTGTCGGTTGTAAATGGAACCTGTATTAAACTGATATTAATTTGATGCCTGCATTAATTTACATTGCATTTTAGAAGCCTATGCTGGTTGTAAATGGAACCTGTATTAATTTCATATTAATTTGAAAGGAACAAACAGTTCTGATGCAGTACAGCTGATTTTAATAAATACATTCTGTAATACCTAAAGAGAAACAGGGTTAAATCAATTTCTTAATAATTATTTCCGGCAAAAATATAAATGATTTTTCCTTTCTAATTTTGCTGCTACAAATATTCCTTTATTATTATATTATTATATTCACCATCTGTCACTTCTTTATCCTTCTTGTTTCCTTTGCATTTAACTTCCTCACCACCCATGACTTGCTATTCATTCTTATTATACAGCTCAAGCAAATCAATAGAGATGATCCCTGCTCTCTAATTAACAGCTTGCATGCTGTTATGTGTGCCGGAGCAGGTGAACCTGCTGTATTTACTGCTTAAGCACAACCCGTCTCCTCATCAAAGAGGTCTTTGCCAATACAGCTCTTAATTTAATCATTGCTGGCAAGTGCTGTAGAGGAGAAAGGGCAAACAAAGGTTGGATAAGGATGGCTGTCCCCAATGAACCTCAAAATGGCCAAACGGAATGAAAAAAAACGTATGTTGACATTGGTGAAAACATATTTTTGTTACTGAATGGTAAAACAATAGGTTATATGACTATAGTCTTCTAGAAGCAGTAGTAGATGGCAGGGATTGGAAAACATCAGGTGGTATACAGCGGTCTCTAGATAACATGCTCCCTCCACAGCTTCAAGCTTACAGTGAAAAACATTTCGTTGTTCAAGATGACCAGACCTCCTAAATGACTCTTCTCCCCCATAACCTACTCAGACCCTCCCCTTACTGTCTTCTCATTAATGTTAATATAAAAGCTCTCACAAATTGAGGCCACTAGCTTCTATTTGTGCTACCCATCCACCCATGAGCCGGGATTCTATATCACTGCTGTATTTGGACTATTAAAGTAAAATGAAGGATTTAGTTAAGATGCTAGAGATCTCTCTGCCTGTACCTGTTTACTGCATATGAGTCTGTCCTCAATATTTGAGCTTGATCTCTAAATGTGATATAGTCAGCTATAGTATCCTTTGCATATCCATACTGGCTGTATCGACGCGTTTTGCAAATGTGCCACTTATAATCTAGCATTTGTAAATAGGAAGGCTATGAACCGGAATAACAGGCAGCATATAAATAAATATATGTCCCTGACACCCTACAATGTCCTTCCAGATTTACCATGTGTACTTTTTTCTAGGTAGATTCTGGTTCATTGTGTGTTCTACGTGGATGTGGTATTATTATTTTGTTATTCTATTTAGTGTGTTTTTGTACACTGTATATATAGATAATAATTATAATAATTCAGAACAATGAAAGGTTATCAAAAATAGTATTTTGTGCAAAGTTTTATTTTTCCTTAAAAGCAGAATAAATCAAGAGCACCGTAACAAATAAAAAGTCACATTGCAGCAGATATCACCTACCCAAATCCCATTACTTTTGTAATGATGTGCCAAAAGGAAAGAGCAGAACATTAGGTAACATCACACAGATACATCACATATGCTACTATTAGCCAAAATAACGTTTGCTTTTCACACAGATTCCTGTCTCCACAAAGATTGCATTTTTCAGCATTTAGATGCCCAAACACAAGGACATCCTCTATTGGTGACCTGAAGTATTTACGCATGAGCATCACACTGCTAACCACTCCCCCTGGCACAAATTCTGACACCCACACCCCACCTCCAACCTTTGCAAACAGAAATTGGCAGCAGAATGGAATGCTGGTTCGGTGCACGGTTTGCTGGCACGACTTCACCATACATTGCAATATCAGATCATATTCCCTTGTGAGCAGGACCAGCACAATGCACTCCACGAGGGGATACGTTGCAGGACAGCACTGGGCTGGAGAGGCCTTTCCCTCTTCTTATAGGTGAAAATGACAGGTGGCGGAGCAGCCATTTTCTCCAATGAGAAGAGAAGGCGGCCCTTCCTCTCTTCTATTAAATATCAGGCACTAGAGTCACTGCTATGTCAGCAGGCTGCGGTGCTCAGATCTGGATGGCAGAGACAGTGGGCTACCCAGTCAGCATTACAGCGAGGACTAAGTGATAGTGGATCATATTCACGTGGAGTTACGTGCGTATTTTTAGGAACGTTTTGACTGCGCATGCGTAGTAACTTTAATTACGGAAGTTACATAGACTATACGCACATAAGTGCTATAGGCACGGACATGTGAATCGCACTTGGGGACATCCGTACGGAGGGGCGGGGTTGAAATACGTACCTGAAAAGTTACATGAAAGAGGGTGGGGAGAGGCATTTAAATGAGGGCGCAGTTACATAGAATCGCATGTATGGCATACATATACGCACGCAGGTACACACGTAAAGTTAGAGGTGGCCTATGGAGGTGTAAGTCTACGATTGCGCGGCTGTGAGAGGGACCGTCATGGGTGTTGGTTTGCTATGTGCGTGTGTATAATTGTGTACTTTTGAAAAAACACATCTCTGAATACGGCCTAGTGATAGTTTACAGGTGGATGGTAAACACCCTAGCACCAGCCCCCCTTGTATGTAGCAACCCAGCCCCACTATTCCAAGCCTAATTTATGGTGAATTGGGATAGAGCAGACTGCATTCTGATGGGGTCATGTATTGCTAGATTGCAAACAGCAAAACTGCATGGACTTTACAGCCCACTTCAAGTGATTTTACTGCCCAAGAAAATTATATACATACAGACGAGAAGCAAGAGATTTTAGTTAGAGAATCCCTTTTATTGCAGTATGAGGGATTGGAGATAAATGACTAGTGATATCACTGCTATAATTAATATATAAAAATATTTACACATTAAATAAGTAGTCATTGACTCAGTGCAGTTTTATGAGGCCTATTTAATGATATAACAGTAAAATAATGGGTTTTATATCCTGAGAAATACTAGAATAAATGGGGTACACTGCTTTGAATGTAAGTTGTCAGAAAATACATATAATTATTACTCTGCCCTCCAACAATATAATAATAATGGGTTTTATGGTGACTACCGCAATACCTGGGCCGCACTTATCCAGAAATCCATGCCTTCGCCTTATAACCATTCCCAGTCTGATGTATGGGCTTCTCAGACCTTAAAACTGCATTAAGTTTTCAGGTTCAAGTGTGTGGAGAGTCCCGGAATTACAGGAGTCTGTTTTGGCTGCTGTTTTAATGAGAATTCCCTATACTGTATACTATACTGTAAGAGGGAACGCGCGCGCACTAGTGGACGCAGCCCAGATGCTTAGTCTGAAGTGTAATTTCTCTTCAGTCTGGATGGGTCAGAATGCTTTTTGATTGGTTAGCATGGACTCACATGCATGAACAGGCGGCTGCAGTCCCACTGAAACATACAGACGTTGGGTAAATCAGCCTGGTTTCGGCCCATTACTTTTAGATCGTAAATGATCAAATCTAAGAACCACCATTCTCTCCATAAGTTTCCCCTTTTATCCAAGACCAAGAACTAGACCAATACTTCTGCAAAAATGACAGTTTGGACACTAGGAAAACCCTGCATGCGCCACATTCAGTAGCAGAGTGGGATGTGGAAGGCGATTTCTTAATGTGAAAGGGGGGGAGGTATGTAGATAGTACAGTGAGAGTGTGCTAAATGCCCTCCTCAATATTTACACCTCCGCATCATCTCCATTTAATGTGAGGACAGTGCAGAAGATTTAAGGTAGGGTCCTCGAATCATAGGTTCGTACAAGTGAGGAGAGTGGCCTCTCTACAGCCGCTCTGCTTAGAGGTCCTCAGTAATCCTGGTTATTTATGTTCTACTATCGGGTGGTTTATACATTTACCTATTAAGCACTGGCAGTATCTCTATATGGAAAATAAGGCAGTAAGTTACCTTCCTAATACTTGCCCAGCATATACACTGGAATAACACATTGGAGAAATTTTATTTAAATAACAAGTCTTTTTTATTTTAAAGAATACAACATACCTGAGCCTTCCCGTACATGGCTTTAGGACTCTGGGGATATTTAGTCACCAGATTCTCAAACGCCTTTAAAGCCTCCTCCACTTTTCCCTGTGAATCACAAAGCAGGTAATTATTACTGGCACTGTTCAATTTACAACACAAAGAAACAAATCAAGTCATTCCTCTAGCAAACGGGTCTAATAAAGAATTACTGTGACATAAATGAGCAGAGAGAGGCGGGAGAACCATGTTCAGAATAAAGATCGCTGAAATGACAGCCTCACAGGTGTGCGTTTCTGATAAACCTCCACACATTATAAACGCGCTCCACTGCTTTTCTATATATGGAGCTGGAAGTTAAATTCACTTTGAGTCTTCCATGTGAGTACAAATCAAATTATTCCACATCACCAGAAATGGGTTAGCGGAATGACCTTGCATAGTTATCATCCAGAGTCCCAGGTGTCACAGCATAAACCCACAATAGGAGAAGAGGCTATAAATATGATTTAAGAAAACCATTAATAGTGTAAAGACACTTCAGGACAATACCATTAAAGCCCGAGAATTACAACATACAGTGTATTTACAGAACACACAAGACAAGAGACAGGGACACGGCCGTGGAATTTATTGTGGTCTGTTTCCTTTGTATAGTATCAGTGAGAGGAATTTATCAGTAAAATGGTAAAGAACAAAAATCATGACACAAGGAAAGATTACATAGAAAAAGTCATAGTCCATCGAACCACTATGGGTTTTTGTTTATTTTTTTAAAGGGACGCTATTTATTTTATTTATTAACAGGTTTTAATATGAATGGCGGCTGTATTCTGTTCAAAATGCTCGACAATGAGAAAATTGCTATTGGTAACAGAAACCTATTTCACCCCGTTCCCAATAGCTAAAATGTGGCGGACACACTGAAGCAGCCTGAAGTTAGCGTTAGGCCTTAGGCTGTGGCGGGTCTGAGGTTATGGCTTAAGCAGGGAGGGCTTAAGAGGAAGACAGGCCCACTCACCACCCGAGTACAAGTCCGAAGCACGCATGGTGTATAAGAATAGACATTTAAAGCCCTTACATACAATTCAGTATTACATATGGAAGGGTTTCCAGACAGAATACATAAGATAAGGTCCTGTGCACAGATCTGCACGTAGGAGAGCAAGGGCTAAGGCTGAAGGGGAAGGTTAGGGTTAGGCTGCGGAAAATTGAGGGTTAGGGGCAACAAAAACGGCTCACCTTTTGAAATAGAAATCTTCATGTGCGACACTGCCGCAATTTCACTGCTGTACAACAGTCTTTAGAAAAAGAGACCATCATACCGGCAAACCCCACCCACATAGCGCTTTACAACTTTACTATGGTTAGTATAGCGTGCCAATGGAAAATAGGACATAAGTCCAGCTCATTAGGGCAAAACACATTTTTGGGACCTGTGCAGTAAATAATTGATGTCTCAGGGGGCCAATTATTTTTTTTTTCTACCATCTAGCAAAAACAACTATGTTTTTGTAGAAAAGACATTCACCATCGCAATACTCAGACCCCTGTCATTTTGGGAAGCCTTATCACTTTCTAGGCCCAGACAAGTGCGAGCGTGGTGGCAATCATGTGTAAGCTATAATCATCATAAGCTCTGCCTCTGCTGTGATGTGTGGCTTGTATGAGGACCTGACTAAGGACCGTATTCAGAGTACCGGACGTATAACATGTGCTTAGCGATTTTTACTACTGCGCATGCGTAGTAATTTTTTAACATAATCTACGTATCTTTTTCTTACGTAGATTGTGTAAATGCGGTCTGAAAGCCCTCCCTTCCCCACAGCCTGACCCTAAGACTCCCTTCTCCGCAGCCTGACCCTAAGACTCCCTTCTCCACAGCCAGAGCCTAGTCTCCCCTCCCTGCAACCTAACCCTAAGACTCCACTGTAACACTCACCTGTCTGGCGGGTCTACAGCATTGCCATGGATCTGCGGAAGCGGTTTCTGAATGAATTAATGAATGAATGAATGGGTAAGTATGCCGATCGCCATACTAACCCATTCATTAATAAAATTATTTTGTAATTAGTGCTATTTTCTAAATAGAGACAGCTGAAAATTAGCTTTCGTCTGTCTCTATTCCAGAAACAGCATTTTCTCAGCAACGACTTTATCCCGAAATTGGCAATGTAATAACTGTGACAGGATAACCTGTCCCCTGGTCTGCTTTTAGCCAGCACAGCTGTTGCTGCAAGAGAGACACATCTGACTGACATACAGCAGCTAAAACCAGCCTAAGGCAACCGCTAGCAAGGGGGGAGAAGCAATGTAGCGTTAGTTTCATTTCTGTCTGCTGGTTATGACTTGGATATATGGTAAATAGGATTACACTGTGTGTGACGTAAAGTCATCACTTAATCTACAGTCCCAGAAGCGTCAGGCTGAGATAAAGCCTCTGTTTACCTCAATGTAATACAGTGGCATCCTGCCATAAATCAACCACCTTTATACATTAAGACGATTCCACACACAGACAACATTTCAAACTGCTAAAATGCAAGATATAAAATTCAGCCACCAACTGCATAGTCAGTGCAGCCAGTATTCAACTTAACAACTCAATAACTGAATTCAAGCTGTGTTTATATTTCCCCTAAGAATTGGGCCAGCTTTTGGGAAGTTGGTTACCCACACAATGGCTTATAGTTGGAGATACACAGGCTACCTCTGCCAATATGAAAGGTGGTATGAAGGGTGATGCGCTCTCCACAAAGAAAATTATATTTACGAAATACAGACAGCTGAAAGCTCATTTAGGTTGAATGGGTAAGTATGGCCAATTCATTTTACGGGGAAGGGAATCTCAGGGTCAGGTAGCGAGGAGGGGAGTCTTAGGGCCAGGCTGTGGGGAAGGGAGTCTTAGGGTTAGGCTGCGGGTAAGGGAGTCTTAGGGTCAGGCTGCGGGGAAGGGAGGGTTAGGGTTAGGGTTAGTGTAATGGAAGGGAAAGGTTAGGGCGAGGATTAGGATACGGGTTGGGGTTGGATAAATACTAACCTCTCACCGATGTGGATTTGTACTGGAGAAGTTTGATTGCTCTTCCTCCACGGGGCAGAAGCAATTGATTTCAGAGCCAGTTTGAATATGGATGGTAGAAAACAGCACTTACAGAAAAGGGCCATTCTTACCACTTTCTCTTATGGCACAGCAGTCCTCCAGCACTATAGAGTTGCCTATACAGAAGACAGAAAGTCAAGAGAGCTTTTCCAGACTTACCTTCTTCCTGAGTTTTTCAGCAGCATCGAGTTCACTCTTTATGGTTTTATCAAACTTGTTTAGCAGCTTGGGCTTCTTTTTCTTCTCTAGATAGGAACACACAATTTATGCGTCATTTCACATATAGCAACTCATCAGCTATTTAACTACAAGGATATGTTTTGCAAAACATATTTCCACACATAAATGCATAATTGGGCAATTTTGCACTATCTATAAAGTATAAGATGATATTGAGCAGAAGCAGAGTTTTTTGTACAGATCTCATGTTTGTGAGACATAATTCATCTTGGAATCTGATACAAATGAAATGCTGGGACAAATATCTGTACAAACTCATTGCAGTGTCTTGCATCCTAAACTGAAGCTTGCAAACTTAGGTGAGTTTGAAACAGAATCAGGTGCACAAATATTAACGCTACCATTAACCATTATTATTTTATTATATTATATTATTATTAGTTTAATTCACATTACTTATATCTTATCTATTTATCTTATACACATCTGAGTCAGTGTTGTAACCGCATATTTACATCCAGGTTTTTCTACTTTTCATTATTTTTTATCATTGTTATTACTGTGTATCTATTTTTGGATAATAATTTGCCCACCACTCCTATTGTATTTACACTCTGTCTGACTTCCCATCACCATATCTTACTGCCCAGGGGACTTCTCTGTTTGACATCCTCTCTCATCCCCCCACATGACTTGTGGCTGCCATATTCTAAGCCCTGCACCCCTTACCACCCCCTCCCTGTCCCATTCCCATCTTAACCCCCCCAGCCCTCGCCCCCACCACAATCCTCTTCCCCATCCACGCGCTCATCCAACCCTGCCAACCTCATCCACATTTCCACTCTCCCCACCCTCCCCTTCTCCTGCGCTACCTGGAACGCCAGATCCATCTGTAACAAGCTCCCAGCCATACATGATCTGTTCATCTCTCACTCTT
>WWET01003564.1:35544-53432 GCA_011038615.1 Limnodynastes dumerilii
GCTGCACAGGGGGGTGGGGAGGGAGAGACTTAGGGTTTGGGTTAGGGGAAACTCACGTTTGCTATGTCTCATTGAGGAATAAGCAATCGATATCCTAGCCAGTTTGGAACTGGCTGGAAGCGAATAGCCCTTTCGAAATAGGGCCAATCGCTATGGGGACTCACACTCGTCTATATCAATGCTTTTTTGTGCTGTGCACTAGGAAAACGTGGTGTTCCACTATACTATATTAAAATTAGAGCGTGGGTAGTTGGGCAGCAGCCGCCATGTTACTGCTCAGGGCTGGTGTAAGTGTAAGACAGAGGAGATTTTACTCATTGAAAGCCCCTATTCTTAGTAAGAACACAGCCCCACAAATCTAACAAAAAAATCCGTGTAGATTAGGAATAAAACATTCCCTGCATACACTACACTATACCGCCATTTACTTTACTGTATGGCAATACAGACATATTTTGCTCAAGCGTTTTTCATACATAGATTTGAATATTTAAGGGCTTTTACCTTCAAAAAAATACATTCTTTTAAATTTATGTTTAAAATCTTTGTTATATTTATACATAAATGACATAGATTTAAATTATAAAAAACAAAGACTTTGGACCGAATTCACAGATCCGTATTTATTACGTACGCGTTTTTACGCACGCACACAACATCCATGACACTCTCCTCGGCTGGATGAGTTTTCAGTGACTTCCACCTCCATAGGGCACCCTTAACGCTACGTGTGTGCTTACGCACGTATGTTACCCATATAAATGTTTCCCCCCGCCCACTTTCACGTAACTTCTACCGCCCGGATAAGGAATGTAGGCGGGGGGAGCCATTTAAACTGTACAGTATGGGCGTGCCAAGCTTCATTTATACGCAATGAACGTACGGACGGCTGCGGGAACAAACACAAAAGTTAGGGCAGGGTTTGCCGAGCGTATGGATGCTAAACTAGGTACGAGCAAGGGGAGTGCCTATTGCCGTGCATCGGTGGTACATTCGGCGATAATACGCTACACACACCAGCATAGGTCTGGATCAAGCCCAACATGCGTAAATACTATGTAATTTGCGTGGAAAAAGTTACTACGCATGCGCAGTTAATCCGCTCCTAAAAATACGCATGCAATCCACCGTAAAAATGGATCTGTGAATATGGCCCTTTGAAACACATTACACCTCTCTGACCATACACATCCATTGGCATGTTTCAAACGTGTGCACATGTTCAGTACCACCAGCTGCTACTGTCAGGATGCTGCTCTAAGACTCAGGATCACGTCCGTTACCTTTAGCAACCGATGTCTCCATATTAATGTCTAGGACACAAGAAAGGTCAGCTTTATCTTTACCTACTACACCCTATTACTATGTGGGTGATTGTTTTAGTATACTCGCAGCAATTTACTAGCAGCAGCAGCACAAATCAAGCGACCTATGTTTGACCACGCTATCCGTAATGCTGGCTGATGAATTACTATTCGGATATGACTATATAACGGTCATTTTCTATATTCATTTACATACCCCCTCCAGAAACCTAATATATATCAGATATGCCTGTAAATATAAATATAGATGAATTACTTTTCTTTTTTAATTAAAATGTATAAATTGTTTGAAATTAGGATATTGTTCAACAATAGGAAATCTTCAAACTGCAGAACTCAAAATATATAAATACATTATGTCATTAATACAGGCATTTAATCATGATAATAAGAATGACACAGAAAGCTGGTTTACTCTTCTGTATTTTATTTCAGACAAAAAAATACGAGAGGATTACTGTACATTATTTTAAAAATCCTATTAACCTTATCAAGGTTGGCACACTTCCATAAAACAACAAGCATTTACACATTTGGTATGGAACAACAACTCCAAATAAAATCAGATCACAGCACAATGCATCCTAATCTCCGTTTAGATTGCCATATACAAAAATTACAGTTTCTTTCACTCAATTTGAAAGGATTAGCTATACAAAGCATTTATTACGCAATAATGTAAATCCCCCTCTATAGAACATAAAAATCTGTAAATTACAAATTGTTCTTCAGGTTCACCCCTTAAACCCCTCCCCAAAAATATGGCTCTGTTAAAAACAGGTTATTAGTAATCACAAAATAGAAAGTCTTGTTCTGTTATTCCAAGTAATAACAAAAATCACATCTTTGGAAGATTATTGCTCACCCTCTAGCACTGATTAAACATTTATAGCAAAATATTACACACTCTGCAAGTACTTCCAAAAGCCAAGATTTCAGGAAAACATGTTTTAAGACAGCTTACTGGCTCAGTTAGTTAGACCACTTTGGTCCTTAAGGGCAACAAACAGTGATTATGTTAAATGTAATGTTTATGTATTCATGATTCATTTAGAGGATGTTAAATGATGAAATAATATGGTGCAAACTAATCAGCAGAGCAATAAAGTTATCCATGTACAAAATGGTGCCAACAGGATAGTGGAACATTACCAAAGACCAAAGATTGGTGTTACCTCAAGAGTAAATGACAACAAATTAAATTATTTTGCTCCAAGTTTTTTTTTCTTCAAGTTTTCATTTCAAATACCACATTGCAATGCATTACATCTACCTGTTCCCCACTGATCGGAAACCACGACTGAGCCACATTTGCAGGTCACAGAACACCAGTGTACACCACTTATTAGCTTATGTTGTGAAACCAAAAAGTAGAAAATGCCCTGTTCCCCCCAGTCAACAGAGCAGCATTCACATTTGTAGAGTATACAAGACATTATCCACTTTTATTCATACACTGCGCTGTCATTAATAGTTCAGCTAACACCTGGCATACATATATCCCTACAGCCCTGAGTACTGTGCAGCCTGACAAAGGAAAACTCTGCTAGAGTTCAGTTACTATAGGTTAAAAAAACATACAAAAACAAATTACAGAAGCAGCGATTGTCTATGCATAGTACATTTAACTCAATTGCATCCACACTCCTATGCAAGAGATTATTAATAAAAACTACCTATGTTGTGCCCTTTAGGTCACGTTTATTTAAGTTTATGTTGTAGTGCATTAGCCTACAGTTTAATGTACAAATACTCAACTGTAACCCTTTTTTAGTGCTCTGCTAAAATAAAATATAATAAAAAATTGCACAAATTATTTAACCTACTGCCAAAAAAAAATGCTTTCTTTGCATCCTAAATAATATAAAGCCCATAAAAGCACATACAAAAACCCTATCAAAGGATTAGGCATATACCCTCAACATAAATTATAGAATGACATGAACAAAGTATAAATCAGAACACCAAACCCACTGCTACCGGGTCATAAATAGATTATTAACAACCGTTCAGGAAAGAGGAGAGGTTATAGACAAATGCAAAACGATACAGAGCAAACAAACATCACAACACAAATCCCACACATATTGCATAAATCTGCTAAAAATCAAAACATCTATCCAATCTAAAAACATAATGCATGTATCCTAAGAAGACTAGAAATAAAGACTAATATGATAGTGTTCTGTCCCAGACACTCAGGAACTGCTCTGTAATTTTACTTTGTGGCTCCTATTAAACCCACTGCTCCCTTGAGAAGTATTTGGTTATGGCTGGTCCTCTTGATGAAGGGGCAGTCTTTTTGAACTTCTTAAGTATCTGTAAAAATAAGGGGAGATCTAAATTAAGGACCAACCAAAAGCATAAGAAAAAATTATAATTTTGCTACATCAATACATATCAAAAAGCGTATACAGGCCTGATTGGCCAATGTATACAGCTTTATATACATTTGGCATTAGTGTTATGGATATCGGGGTAGATCCAGACCTAAGTGCTTGTTACGTTCATCGTGTAACGTATTTACGCTAGCATATTTTCTATGCACTCCCCCTCGCTCATATGACGTTTTTCGCTTCCCACACCCTACCTTTTTAAAGCGTAACTACTGACGTATGTAATGGATTCACGTACTTAACGGCCTAACCCGGCCCATACTGTACGATTTAAATGCCTCCCTCCGCCTACCAAACGTAACTACGGGTGTCGTATGGATGAACCTGCCCCCTCGTTCGTAGTTACGCTGATTGCACATACGTTCAGAGTTACATGGTGTAACATCTGTCGTGCGCATGTGCAGTAGATACTAATGGGCGATTTTATATCAGCAGCTAGCGTAATACGCTAGCGTACGTAGGTCTGGATCTGGGCCATTGTTCTTGCTGAAAAGCAAAAACAAAAGTGATTTAGGGGAATGCAATGAATGGTGAGCAACCATTCCTGAACTGTAAAATACAAAATATAAACTAGATTAATTGTTCATTTTACCACCATCGTCCAAAGTGGCTGTGAGGCTGCAGGGACTCGGGAGAAAGAACATTTACACTGCTGGTTGATACACTTGTTAAACTTTCTTTTTCTTATAGGGGACTTCTAATTCATAAAGCTTCTACAGAATGACACGTCTTCACGCTGCTTGCATGTAGCAGAGTAATGTTCCTGCCAACATTGTGGGTAAAAACTACCTAGAATACTTATGTACCAATCAATCTTTTTGTGTTAAAGTTCTCCATATTATTACCCAACCCAGGTTTTGACAACCCCATAATGAGAGGACTAACAGGGAAACCACTGTCTAAACAACAATGTTAAATGCAACTAGCTGGGAGGCCAACTAGAAAGCTGGTAAAGTTACCCTTAAGAGGCTATCACTTCTCGGTACATGAAGTACACTGTCGCTAAACTTTCTTGTAAGAGAGATGCTCTAAAAAGCTTGCTTATTTGCTTTATAGCTGTCCCTTGTAATATGAGGATCAAAGTGCACCAACTATAACTTGTGTATACCAATGCATTCCAATATGGCTTTTTGGTATACAGTCAGAGGAGAATAACCCTGAATTACATACTGATGAAATGGATGGTATACAGGTCCAATGTGATGGTTGTTGATGAGTGCAGCCCTTAACTCACAAAGAACTACACACTGAATGATCAAAACCAGATAATATACATGAAATAAGTGAAAAAGCGGAAAATATGGGCTAGACTCTAAGCACTGTATGAAGCTTATACAGTATGACCCCTCAATGTACGTAGATGATCTTATAAATTCAGCTCGTATAGTGTAATAGATAACAAATACATACACCAAGCCTCAACTCTCCCTCCAATAACAAAACAAACACAGCTTTATAACTGTCGTCTTTCTTTCTTTTTTTTCAATTATTAGACTGATTTTCCTAATATTGTTGCCGCATTTTTTTTGCTGGACAAGTGTTTATCTTATGCACCTACATAACATAGTTTAACCACTGTGTTCTATGTTCAATGTTGACCCGTTCCTAGAAGGAGCCTCTGCACTAATCTGCTCCCAGAATGAATCCACACAGAACCCCGGAGACAGGAAGTTGTACCAAATGAAGTACCTCTAGGACAGAAAGCATTAATTTGCTGGCCCTAGGGACAGACGTCTGCTTCTTTATCCATCAGAGCACAGAGAAACACCAGATTCGTTCATGTAACTAGGGCCGTATAGCAACACTGGATTAATCCACCAGACAATGCACTAGGGCAGATTAGTTTCAGTCTCCTGACCACAGTGTGCTTCATTAGATTTATGTTAAAAGGGATTTCTTCAGCACTGGATTCATCTATTATCCACAGCATCAAGCTGGAAAACTCATTTATTTGAATATGTTGTTTCTACTGTTTGTAGACATTATACATAGTGCAGTTAGTTATGCGAATCTGGCAAGGCTGATGTCTATGCACATTTTCTATTTATACACATGAGAGACACCTCTGCTCTATAAACTAGACGCTTTAACTACAAATAACTTTACGATTATGTAAAACTCGTGCATAATAAATGTTGTCAGCTACTGGATATTCATAGTAAATGTTGTCAGTTACTGGATAATCACAGTATAAAAACATCTAAGGACATCTTCAAGAGGACATTGGATAAAACGGTTATGGTCAAGGCACTAGGTTGTCAGCATTTACAGATAGTGTGCTGGCTTGGAGAACAAGATGGTTGATTTGTGAGCTAGAAAAAACTGGACAGAATTTGAAAATAAGAGGACATTAACATCTGGGCAACACCATGTGGAATTTCATGGGAGGCAAATTTCATCTGTTGTATTAGTTGAAAGTTGATGATTCCTATCCCAAGTCTAAAGAACAAGGTCGCCTTCAGAATTTCTGGGGCCCGGAACACACCAGTTGAGCCCCGCCCTGTGTGATATCATCAATGACATCACATGGACTGGGCCCCGCAGACCTGCGCTACCATCTGGCCCCTGCACAGGGAAGAATTTGGCCCTGAAATGATGGCGGGCTTTTGACCCCCCTGATTTTTGCCAAAGTGTAACATTCCACATGTTTTTCTAGTATTTTCAAACTCTGGATCCAATCAAATTAGTTACTCCTGGGCTAAACCATGTTGAATACAGGGGAGTCATATTTCATCTATTGCAAACAGTATTAGAGTTGAGAGGTGATGTTTCCTATCCCAAGTATAAATAACAGTTTGCTAGTAAAGCTGGTCAGTATCTGTGTGTAGTAAGCAATTCAAAGATATATCCCTGCATGCAAAGAATACAATTAACTTGACTCCCCCTGCAATCAACATGGTTTAGCCCAGGAGTAACTCATTACAAGCACTTACTTCAGTCTGGATCCAGCCCTAGGTGAATAAATAAATGTGTGGGTGTTGATGGCTGCTAAAACAAACACACACACACACACACACACACACACAATGTGGCAATCTATAGAAACCAATGGCAATCTATATGCATACTTGGCCAGTAATAAGACATCTTGTCTTCATGTAAATACAGCAGTTAACGCGTAAGGTAGAGCTTTTCAGAGGCCAACGTTGATTTCCACACAAGCACTCATAACAGCAAATGGTCCTGACAATAGTGTGCTGTAGAATGAGAATTGATTTGTTCTTTTTCAGGAATTACTATACATTCTGCTGGCAAATGACCTTGTGAGCTAAGTACTACACCCTGAGCTTGACGAGTGATGGAATTAATGACAATAATTTGCCTCGATTAATGGTCTGAAATTTTTCAATCAAACAAAATATTTTTGAAAAATGCATTTCAAAAGGTTCATTTACCTGCATGTTCTTCGGTCTGTTTCTCAGATGGGACAGAGTTTGGTTCTGTAAAATAAATAAAATAAAAATTCAGATTACATTTACTCCCCAAGATAATGTCTGAACAGTGTCCCTCGTCGCTTGTATCATGCAACTAATAGGAACACAGAGTTTGCATTGGAACTATAGATCACCATTAAGATAACGTTGAGAGTGTCAGGAGAGGGATTACTGTGTGAAGATATATATATATGTAAAAATGGGCCTTTATTTAAATGGTACTTTTTATTTAAGGTCTGTGTGTACAGCAAAGTCAGTGTTGTAAAACTAGACAGTGTTCACTATTGTGTTTACCAATCAGGAAAACTTGCTTTTATGGTGATGTACTTACAGTACATGAATCTGATGCACACTCAGAAGGCATACAAAGAATCATTGCCATGCACAAACACACACACAACATGATCAGACCAGCACGGATGGTCTGAATTCCCTCTCTCACTACAGCTCAGTGCACTGGCTGTTACACGGTGCTAAAAGTGACATAGTGAAAGACATACCTTCCTCCTTATCGCTCGGCCTGTCATCCTCAACTGGATGTTCTGCAAATACAAAGGACACGTTAAATATTCCTACAACACAGTTTTCCCTCAGTTCCCTAAACATCTAGAAACCTACAGTCAACATATTATGTCTTTCTATTTATTTGACATCTAAAACTCAATGGGGGCTGCATTTTAGTCTGTTCTCATACACAAGTCCCTATTGTTCCTGATTTATAAGGTGCGTTTCTGAATTCCCTTTCATTTATTAGACCAAAGGGGAATCTTCCAGTAAATGCTTAAAAAATATGATATATATGACACAATACTTTTTTTTTTTTTACAACCTTTGAAATACAAGATTTTAACTAAATGTAAATAATGTGTAGAATAACATTTCTACAATAGATTTTTGCTATGCTACTTTTCAAGGTTGCAGTCTCTGGTTCGACGGCCCGCTTTGCAAAATAGAGACAGCTAAAAGTTACTTTTTGGCTGTCTCTATTTCGCATAGGGGGCCATTTTAGAAATGTATTTTTTATGAATTGGTGAGTGTGCCGACCATACTTACCCATTCATTTTCACAGACCCGCTGGATGACTGCTACAGAGAGGTAAGTAACCTCTCCGCAGCATTTTAGTATTAGGGGGGTTAGGAGCTTAGGAAGGGAGCGTTAGGGCCATAGAAGGAGAGGGGGGTCTAAAGGTTAGGCTATAGAGAAGGGAGTATTAGGGTCAGGCTAGGGAGAAGGGAGGGTTAGGGTAATGAAAGGGGAGGGTTAGTTTAGCCACTCACCTTTCAGAGCACCGTGTTCGGTGCTCCAGGGATACATTGCTATGGCTCTTCGAGGCATAAGCAAATCGATATCCCAGCCAATGAGAACCCAGGAACCCAAACCCACTGTTCATTATTAAAAGCAAAAAAGTGCTCCATAAACTCATAACGCTAAAAAATTTTAGCAAGGTTTTTGTTTGAATTCTTTGTGTAGATTCTAAGCTTGTAAACAGACAATTATACTGACCAGGTGCTTCATTCTGTTCCCATTCTATCTGCTCATCTGCAGGAGAAAAAAGGTGTACATTTTTATTTTGCTCGCAAAGGACTTAATTAGTAAAAGAAATTGTAAATAGAATGGAATATACTAATCATGTAACCAGTTAAATTAGGGACTCAAACACTGTTCAAAATTTGAAGCCATTTTGGAACCTACATGACATCCCTCAGTGACATTTATTAGTCAAACGTTTGTGGAATAAACTTATTACAGAGCACTGTGCTACCAGGAAATGTTGTGGCATTCGGGGGACAATTACCTCTGTACAGTGAAATTTATAATGTTGTTTCTCACTGAAGTCACAAAAACACCCAATTTGTCTGGATGGAAACTAGAGCATTAAAAAACACTAGTGTGAAACATGTAGACTCCATACAATCAGAAGTCTGGTTGTTAATGAACCCAAAGGCCCAGTTAACCCACATCCCCAAAGTCAGCATTGACGCAACATCAACCAACCTTCCTTTACTTCTTCTTCCACAGGCGGCTGCAACGACTCTTCTGCAAAACAAAAAGAACTGCTTCAAAACTAATTCACAAACTAACAAATGTATACACAGAATCAGGCTGGCTTATAAAACATAGCATAGGTGGAAGTGTTCAAGTACCATAAAGAAATACTTCATTCAGTGCTGCTATTTTAAAAGCCCTTGGATCAGCTAAAAATAAAATCGTTATAATTATATGGAGACTACAGAATTATTATTGGAAGTGCAGAATTTCATTAAACAAACGCTTCCGCAAATAAATGTTTTCTTATTAACTGAAATCTATAGGGCCCCATTTAAGGTTAAGAAATAGGATATAAAAACACAGATTATCAATAACGTTCAATACATCGTTACCGTTTGGGATCATTTGGGTATAAATAATCTACTTAAATGTTTTCCATAGGCACTGATTGGTGCACATCTAGTAATTTTATTGCCCAGTTATTGTTCCAATATAATCGCCTCTAGGAAAGTCCAGCAAACTCCACTAATAAAGAGTAATCGCGGTCACAGTTACCAGGACTGTGGAGAGACATAGGTAGAATAATATAGACATATTCAAACCACAAATGCAATATGAAGACAAATACACTAGACAAATGAGAAATCAGTTTCTTTGGCCTTTATTGGATTGCTACAAAAGCTAAATGCAGCCTAGCACAAACAGAAGACTCCTACCAGAGCAAATGTGCACATGGTCAGTCGCTGGGTGTTACTTGATGGTAAATAGAAGGGAAATTACAGTTTTCTTTTATCTTTAAACAGATGAACACTGTGTAACTTTATTATTATTATGCACCAACGCTTAGTGGAGCTAAGACACTCCTCACTCCCAACCATAAAGCTTACATGTCTTCTCTAAGCAAGATTCACAGGCGTCTGTACACTATACACCTATACACTGCAGACCGCTTTGTGTAAAATGCCATAACCATCATTTGTGCCATTAGCAGTACATACCTTCCGGCTCACCGGGCTCACTTTCCAACTGAGCCTCTGAAATGAAAACATAGATTAATTATATAATTGTACAAGTAAACACTGATCGACTGATGTTCTAATTATTTACTGGCACAACATGTGATGATTACTATTGTGCCATTAATGTTCAGCACATTAGAGGTCTGAAAATGAACTGTAAATGTAAAAGATATCTTTACTATGACCAGGCGCAAGCTTGAAGCATTGTATGGTGCTGTGTGGAGCAGGACACCTATGCTGACATTTAGTATACAGTGTGTATGCATTTTGCAGTATATGCTCCCTCTATAGACTCCTGTACATAATTATATATAGGCTCTATAGTGTAAATGATTTGTTCAGTATGACTGATGTGTGGTCACTGCTGGGCATTAATTGTACTGGGTGTAAGAACCATGCAGTATGGGCACCCCCAATAAACCAGTACACCTAGATGGACATTATAATTAGAGTTCTCAGAAAATATACCGTATTTTTCAGACCATAAGACGCACTTTTTCCCCCCAAAAAGAGGGGGGGGGGAAGAGTGTGTGCGTCTTATGGTGTGAATACTCACCTTGGTGTATGAGCGGGTATGTCGGGACCCGCTCCGCGGGGGATGCGGTGCATCCAGGCACTCATCCCCCCGCTCCCTGGCTGTCAGCAGCGTAATGAACGCTGCTGTGACAGCAATGTAAGGTGCTCTCATCACTCTGATGAGAGCGCCTTACACCGCTTCACAGCGGCGTTCATTACGACATGATGGGGGATGCTGGGTGCAGGACATGATGGGGGATGCTGGGTGCAGGACATGATGGGGGATGCTGGGTGCAGGACATGATGGGGGATGCTGGGTGCAGGACATGATGGGGGATGCTGGGTGCAGGACATGATGGGGGATGCTGGGTGCAGGACATGATGGGGGATGCTGGGTGCAGGACATGATGGGGGATGCTGGGTGCAGGACATGATGGGGGATGCTGGGTGCAGGACATGATGGGGGATGCTGGGTGCAGGACACTATTTGGTTCAAAATATTTTTTTCCTGTTTTCCTCCTCTAAAAACTAGGTGCGTATTATGGTCCGAAAAATACGGTACTTCATGCAGTTAAACCAATATCTAATCATAACTTCTCTACACTCCTTTTGTTGCAGCTAAAGAGAGCAATTTAAGCTGCCTTTAGGCGTTGCTGATGAGTTATGTTTTTATTGGCTTTCATTGGCAAAATGCTTACGTCACGAAGGGTTTATTAACCGTGCCATTACAGAGATTTGCAGACCCAAAAAATAGTAGTAGATATTTACCGTGGATGTTTTCTTCATTGCCCTCATCAGCAATGAACGCTTCCGCTTCTAATGAAAGAAACAGATCTATCATAAGACTGGAAAATAATAGTGTTACTTAAACGACATCCAGTAACTTGCAAAAGGCTCTGATCCAAAACCCAGGGAATAAAATCAGTGCTAACTGCAACTTGTCTCAGATTCCTGCAGTCTCAGTATAAATAATGCAGACAATACATTTACAGCTATTACATCACCTTTACAGTGGTGAGATGGTCTATAATAAAGCATCCGCTAATGGGATTACTAGAGAAAAAGCACATCACAGCAATGCAGCTCCTGGAAAGGATTAAAATACCATAAGCCTATAGAATTCATGAAGCGGGTTAAGGTCTACATATAGAAAACTAAACACGTTTTTAGCATTGTGTAAACGACAATATATATACAAGATCATTCATGTAGAGATAACATTATTATAATTATGGACCAAATACTAAGATTTATGCACAAAGCTTCAGTGTACATTCAATAGCGAATTCCTGCATGTGCACAAACAATTGGGTAACCGCTACCATTGCTCACATGAACTTTAGACACTAAGGGCCAGATCTAGACCTAAGCATATTAACGCGATCGTAAGTACTATGCACTCCCCCGGGCACTCCCTTTGGTCGCACGTAATTTTACGAGCACCAAACCCTACCTTAACTTTCCTTGCTTAAATACGGTCGTACGTATTAGATTGTCGCA
Organism: Limnodynastes dumerilii; assembly: GCA_011038615.1. NCBI lineage: Eukaryota > Metazoa > Chordata > Amphibia > Anura > Limnodynastidae > Limnodynastes > Limnodynastes dumerilii. The sequence continues at coordinate 47,724 of WWET01003564.1, forward strand.
CGTAACTGCCTAGCCCGGGCCATACTGTGCAATTATAACCTTACTCCGTCTACGATGCATATTTCCGGCTGTCATATGGATGGCCCGACCCTTCGTGCGATCAGTGTTACCTTATATGTGCAGTACATACAAATAGTCGAAATTACGCATGCAGCAAGTGTGACTATGCTCTTGTACTGAACGCTGGATCGGGCCCTAAGGCCTTACGTTAACATTTCTGGTTGGTTTGCATATGAAACAGCACCAGATAGGAAGCCTGGATCCGTCTGCAATGTCAGCATGCATATACTGTATATTGGAAAACCAAACCAAAGCCTCTCCAGTTTTCAAACGCCCGGTCACCCGGTCAGAGGTTTCATTAAAGCAGATTGCATTCTGATTGGCTAACTTGGATGTGTGTGTAGATCATGAAATAGGAGATTTTCCGATCCAAGCAACACAGAAAACAGACAGTTACAGGAAGTTTGGTGAATTCCTTGTCACTGCAGTTGACACCATCAGCTGAACTGTATTGGTGGTGAGTTGGTGCAGTGACCTTCTCTCATGAGAAATGACAACTCTACAAAGACAAATGGCCTACATCACAACGCCCAAAGAGGACTCCATTGGAATAAGAAGAGGAAGAAAATAATGGTCCAAAACAAACAAAATATCTTTTAATGGGTGCACATTGGAATAAGCATTTTAGCTTCTAAATTTTAAGTTTTAAAGAAGCTGCCCTGTGAAATGCATACTCTTTACCCTTTAAATGAAAGGTGCAGCTCCCAACAGTGTAATCTACAAAGTTGCACAAACTACAATGTACAAAGTTACATGGGATAAAGACAAAGATACTGTTTGACCGTAGACCTTCCTTATTGTATTGAAATGATCACTTACCTACTATGGTGTCGTCTTCTGCAGGCTCTTGTTCTATTAGAGAAAACACGGCATTCACACTTTGCATTGAACACTTGGCACAATCATTTGAACACCTTTAACGTGCTCTTGCAGATACCAAAATACTTTTAAGACCAATACATTTGTAAAACAAATACATAATATGAAACGTAACTGAAGGCTGCATGTCTTAGAACAATACATGTTTGGGACACAAAACATTATGTCGCTAATGGAGACAAAAATTCTCTAGTGAGTAAAAGAAATTATGACCATCATAGGAAGTGTGATAATTGGAGAGCAGAAGAGAAAACTCAGCCATATAAAACAGACAGGTCAGGAGTGTTGAAAAAATTGAAAAACAACAACACTACATATTTAAAGTCATATTTCATAGCAACTGCCATGGTAAAGCTATCGTAAATGTGACCATCTATAACCTTAAAGATTAAGCTAATGAAGGTATAGCAAACCTATATATCAATTCTGTGGGTTGAGACGCCCCCAGAAACAGGCGTGAAATACAGATAGTACCGACGTCCTATAAATATCATTGTACAAACACAGTGCTTGGTGTAAGAGAAAACCATCCACAAAACAAGCATCTAACGCAAAGTAAAAAAAAAAATATCATGCCACAGAACATAATGATCCACTAAATGGGTCTTGTGGTATTGCTCATAACACTTTAGTGTATACATTATAACTCTAATGCAGGGTTCTCAACCAGTGGGACCAGTACTACATGTGGTACTGGTACCACAGGTGGTACTTGTACCACTGTCAGGTGGTACTCAGGGCATCTGAGCAAGGTTGTAAAGTAGTAAGGGCCTGATCCAGACCTACGCTGGCGTTAAGACCGGCTTAAAAGCCGATCTGCACATGCGCCAGGCAGATGTTGCCCGACATAGCTACGGCAACGCCCGATCGTTGTGGGTGTCCCCCAGCGTTACTACGTTCAGGTTAGTGTAGGTGGGCGGGGGAAGTTAGTTTAATGATGGAGGGAGGGGTTAGGGGGCATACACTCCTGTGTGAGCGTATTTTCCCTTGCTTAGGCCGGCTGAAGTTAGGGTAGCCTTCAACCAGCGTAAGCGAGGGAAAATACGCTCACACAGGGGGTGTCGGGCAGCCTGGATCAGGCCCCTAAGATTCCAAAAGGCTGAATCACAGTAATAATATGTAAACAACAAAAAAATCCTAAAAAGATAGATATGGGTCGTGGGTATGTGCCAAAATAACATGCAAAGTAGTACTTGACATGATTCCATAGTGGGAAAATAGTACTCCCCAAAAATAGGGTGAGAACTGCTGCTCAAACGTCTATGCAATACAAAAAGGCCCTTTTTTCTTTGTTGTCCGCTAAAGAGAGATACGGGTATAAGGGGGGGAAAGTTACCATAAGTTTCTGGAGCAGACTCCTCTGGTTGTTCTTCCTCATATTCCCCTTCTGCTTCTGAAATAGGTGCAAAACAACTAAAATTAGGTCCTTTATATAATAACTGTACCTACAGAACAACTTATCAGTGCATACCCATCCACTAACAGCACTGAGCTGGTGCACAAATCCACATAACTAAAAACTAGGCTGTCTCTTCCCTTTCTGATTGGGAATTATGCTCACTGTGAAAGCAACGAAGTCGTCATATGTTTTTGTATGGCAATGGTAAACATAATGCTAGTTCTACAAAAGTAGTAATACCAATGCAAGCAAGAGTGTTAGGGGAATAAAACAAAAGTTTATAGAAAACATGTCTTTGGAAAACAATAGTGACACCTTGTGGTACAAGTCTTTTTACATCAGTGAAAACAAACCCACGCTCTAGATGAGAACATATTAAAATAAAGACTTTGTTCCAAGTAGGTAGTATTTACAGATGAGACAATGGGCCTGATCCAGAGCTACGGCCGCCGTCGCTAGTACGGCGGCCGTAAGCGTTAAGCGCATGCGCCGGGCAGATGTTGCCCTGCGTCACTATGGAAACGCCCAATCGTAGAAGTTAGGGTAGCCTTCATCCGGCGTAAGGGAGAGTTAATACGCTCCTACAAGGAGGAGTGTCGGGCCAGAGCAGCAATGTTACGCTGAGCGCTACAGCGCTCAGTGTAACATCGTAGCTCTGGATCAGGCCCAACGGACCTTATTCAGAGATTGAAAATATGAGAGGAAATTTACACGTGGGCAAAATTTTTTTTTTTACAGAGGGAGTCATATTAATTTTATTCTTTGCATGCAGAGAGAATACTTTGCTTTTGCTTATTACTCACAGACAATGACCAGCATCACTTTTACCCTGTTGTTTAAACTTGGGCTGGGAAACATCATCACTAAATTATAATACTGTTTGCAACAGATGAAATTTGACTCGCCTAAAATCCACATGGTTTTGCAGAGGAGTAACTTTCCTCTTATCTTCAAAATCTGAATCAGGGCCAATGTCCCTTAAGATCCGTGCCTATAAATATACATGACACGTTAGGATATTAACAGGATTCTTTGTCCAAAATATTGCCTCACAAAATATTTATTGGGATGATTAAATCCCATTTCTAGATTACGGTTTGTTTGATTATTTTGAATTGAAGGTTCGGGTCTCCTTTATTCTACATGAAAGAAATCATTTCTAGTTATGGTGTCTCCAAACTAGTTATAATTTAAAATACCTTGACCATCAGACACAAGTTCCTCTTCAGCTGCCTCCGGTGCTGCAGCCTCCTCTCCCGTCAATACAGGCTCTTCAAAGGGTTCAGATTCTTCTTGGTTTTCCTCGTTCCCATGGTCACTCTCATAGTTGTCCTCCTGAGGCTCTAGATCTTCATCGGCTGCTGGTTCTTCAACCTCTTCTGCAAGTATCTGGATTTCTTCTTCTTCTTCTTCCTCATTCTCTGCTTCCTCCACATCTACTGGCTCATCCTCTGCTTCTGTGTTGGGGGCTTCCAGAGCTTCTGCTACAGGCTCAGGTTCTTGTACAGCTTCTGTGATGGTCTCATCTTCCAGTGGGTAATCCTCCACCTGATCATCTACCGCAGCAGCAGCTTCTTCTTCTTCCAAATCTGTCTCGGGAACTTCTGCTTGTTCTTCAGCTTCTTCTGCCTCCAACTCTGGTTCTACAAATTGACAAAATCATTTTTTTTTTTTTTTTTACAAAAAACACAACAAAATAAAATAAAAATAAAAAAAATGATTGCTTTACAAGTTTTATTAAAGTTGAAGTATCATTCATAACTATCCTTGTTCAACTCCAGCCTCCAAAAAACAAAACACAATTGTGAACTCAATGCTTGAAACAGTTCCTATATATTCAAGACCCTTTCATGGCATTACACTGTCAATTGTTTACCAAGGCAAAAATGTGCTGTATAATAAAGCTTTAAAAAAAACAACAAAAAAAAAACCTCAGCTAATTCAAACAGGTGCTCAAATAAGCCAGAGATTCTGTAAAATGGTTGTAATAAAAACACCATTAAATAAAAAAAAAAATATTGTATTAAATGGAGCAGACTGAAACAATCTATATGGACAGAGAATGTATTAAAGAAATGTAGTGGTTTCCAAATGGTAAAACACCTAAAAATGGCAAATGCAAATTGAAACTGTTTCATATTTAATTAGAAACGCGTATCTGATTGGACCATTGATAACTTTCATTCTCAGTAGTTTGATAAATACTATCTTTTGAGTAGCAGCATTATCTTACCATGTTCTGATTGGAGCAATTCATGGACATTTGGCTCTAATGCATCTTCTAAATCAAAGTCTTTTACCACATCATCTGAGGAAAATAGAAACGGTCCCAAAATATTAATCAATACAGGTTACAATCTCATTGCGTGGATAACAATAGCTTTTATACACCAATTGGACCTAAACAAACTGTTATAATTTATATAGAATAGAAAAGGCCAATTCCAAAAGTGTTGTTACAAGTAGATATAGACAATCTGCAATAGAATGTTTGGAAAAGTACATATATGAAGTAGGAACAAGTTTTCTTTTTCGAGTTATCCAGAAAAGATCTAACACAAAAGAAAGATCCTTTAAAACAAAGAAATACATGCAATACAACAAAATGTAGCATGTAAGGGCCGGTATTTGTGATCTCAGGAGCACAGATGCACCTCATCTTATGCACTGTACTATGGAAACAATGGATTCTTATGGTTTCATTGGGAACAGTATTATGGTTATGTGGGTTCCGGTTTCCATGATTGCCTCATTGTATGTTGCAGCAATATCTTACCAGATTCCAACACAGGCTCCACAGCATCTTCTAAATCAAAATCAGCCACCACATCTGAATAAACTGGAAACAAAAAAAATATTTACAGGTGCTTTTTTTCTATGTCCCTTTTTAGATGTGCAATTTCTATTAATGCTGTACATTTCAAATAATACAACAGTTTCAAAAACATGTGGGAAGGAGCGGTGGAGACAGTAGGAAAACTGCATACGATTCAGATTTATCCAACCGGCCAATACCAGCTATAAGTGGGATGTGATACATATAAGCAGAGACCTATTCCCGCAATTCATTTGCCCAGTGAAGTCCCACCTGGTGACTTCCTCTAATTTGGTCTTATACATATGCAGTTCTAAAAAGACCGATACTCAGACAATAGGCCAAATCCATATGAATGGAGTATTAGGGCAATGGCTACACAGGTCAGTCTTCACAGACTGGATTTTTTGCCATTATGGCCAATCAAATGGAGACAAAGTGCCAATGGGTCAGCCTACAACCACTTTAGCTATTTCACGGTTCCTGGTCCAACCAAAGCGTATGCAGCTAGATTAAATGGAAGCCATTATTAAGAGAAAAGGACTACCGTGTTGAG
>WWET01003564.1:53465-80735 GCA_011038615.1 Limnodynastes dumerilii
CGGTTCATGGTCATGATCATCCAGGGCATCTTCTATGTCGTTCAGATCTGGAAAAACCAAAGAGGGCACAGATTATAACTACACAGAATAATACATGTATTATCATCATTTGTGACCTAACACATGTATTATTTATCAACCAACAGGTTATATGGTTATTTATGTATTGCAGGGTAAAAGTAAGACAGATATAAACCATGACATTCTTCACTTCTTAAATTATTCTATTAACTTGATCCAGTGAAATAAAATGCTACTATAAGAGGGGTTTACAATGTATTTAAGGACATAATAATATCAGTACTTTAACACATTTGTAATATAAGCTTACATTCTTCACATCTAACTTACATGCTCTAACATAGAAGGATATGGTCATACAGGCAAACTGGATCAGAATGTGACCCAGAGGATCCTTATTATGGTTCATCTACTGATAACCTAGGACCAGATTCATACATACACAAACTCCGCTGCAGAGACTATAGCACGCAATCTGTGATCCACAAGCCTGCATATAGGGGAGCATGATGCATCCCCCTGGGCACTTCCCCTGCCTCCTAAGTGCAGATTGTGGATCCGCCATCAGGACCCAACCTTAAATCTTACGCACAGAAACCCTAATTGTCAGCAATGGCTGATAAAGCATAAATCCGTGTTAGGGAGGGAAGGGAGTTTAGTCATTTTCCTCTGGTCTGATACTGGGCTAGGTCTGTGGGCCACTTCCACTATTATATAAAATAGGCAGCCAGGTTAAAATGTGTAGTCTCTCTCTCGCAATTCAGGCCATTTTTCTAACTTTTCTATAACTAATGCAGAACTAGGATTAGAATCGGGATAGGCAAAAGCTCAGTCCTTGTTCTTTCCAGTTCCAATGTCAGTTATAGCACCAAAAAAAAAAAAAAGAGGATATGTCAGTTAAAGCACCAAAAAAAAAAAAAAGTGGATAAACTGCATCGAGTCTGGCTATTCAAATCAACAGCTAAGCAGCAGGATCTCGTCTGGCAGACTCTTAGCTGGTGAGTGCTGTCAGAAGGTGGCCACACAGGAAGATTATACGTTCTAGGAGACATGAGAAGTCTTCCACACACTATGTGACAATCAAGCCAATCAGTCGATTATAGTATAGTGTGTGACATGGACCAACTTATAACTTTGCCAACAGCCAAAAACCTTTAACCCTCCAAGACTTTAACCTATGTATCATGTTTATATGCTAAAGAAGTTATGGCCAACCTGAACCACATCAAATATATTTAAATGAAAGAGACACCTACAGCATATGAAAATCCATATCAGTATGAGTCTACACAAGTGTTACAAGCTATAACACACAAACCAACCCGACATCAACAAAGATATTAGGTGAGGGACACATAAGGCACTAGGGTCCGTGTTGCCCATTGGTGTGCTGGAGGTTAGTGTTCAGGTGTAGAGGTTTTCCTTTGTAAGAAGGAAAATACGAATGGAGATCCCTTCCCCGCGGCGGCTTATATAAATCCCCCACCACACACACTCTCTTCAAGAAAGGACGGAGGCTGGCGTGGCACACCTCTTCCTTCTTAAACTTCTTAAGAGTGGTCTTTAAAGACCGCAATTACTCAATCTACGTACCTATATGGTATGTGGAGTATGTAAATGACCTAGCACGCATGCGTAATAAGGTCATTTCCAAAAGGACCGCACTTAAGAAGCCGCAGTTTCTTAGGTGTGAATCCGGTCCTATGTCTTTGGTGCAGAAATTATGTTAACCTTTTGCATGTATGTAAAAACGTCCCTTTCTGGAGTTTATCTGCCAATAGAGTGATTGAATAAGACCAGAGTCTTCTTTTTGGCTATGCCCCTTCTCCCCTTTTCTCAAGGCTTTGAAAGGCCCTTTACTTGGAGAGGATGTACAGGTTGTACGGTGGTTTACACGTTGGATACTTGATCAATATGCATGTTCGGCATAAACCATTTCCTGGGCGGAATATACTGTGCTAAAGCCATATCATGCAGTTACTGTCAGCACCTGGATTTATTTAGAAAATCTTACCATCATCACTAATATCACTCAAGGCATCTGCAAGATCTGCATCACTCAACCCTGAAAGAAGATTAAACAGTGTATAAAACATTCTCGTTAAAAACACATGACCCATATACACAGGGCTAATAATACCTAATAAGGTCACTGCATCTATTCTCATACACACAATACTCTCTGCACAACCTGACCCGGTTATGAAGTGCAATTAATTTTTTTCATCACTGCTAGTCCATGGGATCAGTAAAAATCACCACCTAATAACAAACACAGCCCTTCCGTGTAGATGTTCAGGGAAACCACCTAAGAGGTCTAGGGCCAGATTTACTAAGCTGCGGGTTTGGAAAAGTGGAGAAGTGAGCCATAGCAACCAATCAGATTCTAGCTCTCGCTTTCCTATTGCTAAAATGTGATTGGTTTCCAAACCCGCAGCTTAGTACATCTGGCCATGGTGTCACCTTCTATTTCTAAGGGAGGAAGGGAGTTGAATAACAGAGCAGAGCTGATCAAATTTAAGCAGTGAAGGACATGTTGGACAGGATTCTGATGTACTACAGAGAGGCGTTTTCTGACCACTGAGATAGGAACAGAACCCATTTTTGGTAGGCAGCGCATGTGCAAGGGCTGCATTAACAGGACAGGATTTTGGATCCAGATCCTTCCTGGTAAATATTCCGAAGGTTGGGAAGGACAGAGCAACAAGGAGAAGGGCTTTGTCTCTGTGGGATGGGAGTGATGCAAATTGTAAAGTAAGGGCTGGATTTAGTCCCCACATACAACCCAGATTCACACAAAATGGAGATGGCGCAGGAAGCTAAGGCAGGATCTGCATAGAGCAACTCCCCTCCTCTGTACAGAATTCAGGTTGCAGCAGGGGCTCGGCCGCAGACATCTGGATACGATTCATATGATTATCACAATATTAAAACTCCAGGGAGTAATGGGTCAGACACAGAAAGTGGGTGTTTTCAGATCACTAGAATTGGAAATAAGACCCTTTTAGCAATGCGTTGAATATGAAAGTGCTGCATGACCAGGGCGGAATTGTGGATCCAAAGAATCCAGACCCATCCTGGTACTAAATTCAACGGCGGGACGAGACGGGACAGGAAATGGAAGTGCTGCTGCTCTGTTGGAGGCGGAGCTATGTAGATATGTACAATACAGAATTCCACAGCATCCCCATTTACGGTGCAAAAATCTTAAGTTGGGGATGAGCTGCTGCAAGTCCGTATGAGCAAGCGGAGTGGACTCTCCTCACCCGTATGGAATTTAGGATGCAGCAATAATTCCAATATCACACTATCATTTTACGTAAAGGGAATTATTACGATCTACCATCAATGACACAGCAACATATAAAGGAACGGCTTTCCATAGAGATTCCATTAATCGGTCATAGAAGCAAATTTCTACCTTTAACTAAACTTCTGATATTCTGACATTATTTTTGATGTTCTTCATTTAGTTCCAATGTCAGCAAGTGGTGTAATCAGAATGATAAATCCTTGGATGTATGGTTTGCCATGCAACACACATAGGGCTATATGCTTCAGTGGATCTACTACTTACTCTCACAGTATTTATGCACAAATAGGGCAATGAGTAATAGTGGAAATTAATCAGCACTTATATCACTTTACTTCATGTCAACAAGATCAATTACCGGTACATTTATGTATGTGTTGGCCAATCTATAAATGCAGTGACTCTGGAATTATAGAGCCACAGAAAGCAGTGTAAAAATAGGCACTGCCAAGATATCACCACTATGTATTGTGCTAGGAATGCTTTGTGATACTAAAATAACACAAAGCTGCAAAAGGGAAATTATTCATTCGAATTAGCCATCCCTAATATCATCAAGTAGATTTCAGACAGCCAGATGTGATGTTTTAAAAACAACTCTTACTTGTAACTATGGTAATTGTTTATTAAGTTACATTATCATGCAACTAAGAACAAGCTCTTGTTATTTGCAACCATCTTATTTAGATGGCGTCCGGAACAATGTCTCACAAAAGGCTTCAATATACAGAGCATATTGAGCAATGTGTAGAATGTGGGTAAAAACAAGGGTGTGGGTCCCTTCTAAGAACATCCCTATTTCAACAGGGCCATTCTCTCCCAGACAGTTTCTAACTGGCTGGGATATCGATTGATTATGCCTCGATGAGGCATAGCGATCGATCCCCGGAGCACCGATCATGATGCTCAGATAGGTAAACAATCTGTCATAAGACAGGTTTTCTTACCAGCAAACATCCAGATATTGAGCTATACAACCATTTATTGAGCTTCTGGCATATTATTGTTGTTATTATTATGTTTATATTGGATCTCCATTCACATCATATTATGGAGGACTTTATGTGAGACCATTATTTGCATATGTCCAGTATGACGTTTTGATCCCCCAATATTGGTCAGTGAAATAGATCATTTTCTTGTCTTCTCTGTTTTAGCTATATTGCTACATTCTGCGATTTTATATGGCATAGTAAACCATACTATATCTTAATTCTTCGTGCTCACTCCTCACAGGCGGGATCAGCAGAGAGGGCAGAGCTTCCTACTAACGGTGAAGGACGCAACACCAGAGCTAAAGGAAGTGGAGAAGGGCTGTGTTATGCTGAAGCTGGATCAGGTAGTTAAAAAAAACGTGAGGAATTGTGTAATATGTCATATAAAAAGTAGTATATTATGTCATGAAAAGAAGGGTGATATATATAATGTGTGGAGAAAAATGTATCTGTAGAGGAGAAGTGTAATATGTAATGTGGGAGGAGGAAGTAACTGAAGAGAAGAGGTACAATATGTAATTTGGGGAAAGGGATGTAACTGAAAAGGAGAGCATTAATACATAATGCGGGGTAAAGGATATATTTGAAGAGGGAGGTATAATATGTAATGAGGGGAAAGGGATGTAACAAAATGAAGTCTTGAGCCTCATTTTCATCTAAAATTATCCTTAACTGAGCTGCCATGTGCTGATATAAGCACTTGTTTATCACATTACTGGAGCTGATGGGTTTAAACAACTGGTCTCCAAAGGAAGGACCTGCGATATGCACAGTAAAATATAGCTCAGTGACCTGAAACTTTATAGTTATAAAAGTACAATTTCTGGGATTTCCAACACTGACTATAGATACTTTGCATATTAAAACAACCTTTTTGGGCATTTTAAGTTATTCCTTTGCTGAGAAATGTTTATATTTACAGATAAGAAAGTGGCATATCTACTCTGAAAACCCTCCTTTTGTAATCATCACATTAAATTTAAAAGTGCAACATTTTATGATAAACTCTTTCAAATTACATCACAGCTTGGGAGAATTAGTCCAGCGATATATTTAGTCAAATTCATTCATAAATATGTGAATAGGACACAGACACGTGTTATATTTAAAAAAAATTAAAAACAAAAAAAAAACCCAGGCAGTGGCTCTTAATATTCTCAAAACTTTCCTTCAAAAAGGCTTTACATACAATTATCTTTGGGCAATGTCTTATAATATTGATTCAAAATCAGATCCCTTATTGTCCTCTTATAGTCATACATGTAAATAGAGGCAACAAATGAACCCTTAATATTAAGGTAAACGTGAACTCATGTAATAAAGAAGGTAGTTTGGGATAGAGACAGCCCAATATCATGTACAGGAGCTGCCAATTTAATTTTTTATATCAAAGAGCCCTAATGACACGCGTTTCGCTACGCTATAAAGCTTTATCAAGGCATCCTTTAAAAAATTGTCAATAAAGTTTTGTGTTTCTAAATGAATCTATGGATGATTACAAAAGGAGTGTGTCCAGAGTAAATACCCAGCTTTCTTCTCTGTGAATACATATGTGATTAATGGGTGTGGGATAGAACATTCTTTTGCGATAGATAACAAATATGTTGTAAAATAAAGTGTGACAATATGATTTAAACTAATCCCATTTATTTGGTATCACACAGAATAGTGATCTTTCACTATTTATAGTGAATTTTATGAATAAGCAAGATGAACCCAAATTTAGGTCAAGCTTAAATAAACACACACTGAATTAAAAGCTATACTGGTCATTCTGTATCTGGTGTTTGTATTGTGTATGTGTCTTACCTGACTTACTGGAGGCTGGTAAATCTGTGTCATCTGCATCTTCAGTGGGTTGTTCAAACACGGTCCTTTCCTTCAGTCCTGTATTTCCCAGTCACAAAGTTTATCAAAATAATGAACAACTTACAAAGGAAACCAGTTCATACAAAGAAAATCATTTTACAAAATACACATCATGTTTGCTCATGTCAAGGATAAATAATAAATTGTGTGTCAACAAAGGAAAAAGTTATAATAATAACCTATTGTATGTCAATAGAAGGTATCGTTTTGTTTTTTTTATTGTTGCTACTGCAGAATAACAGCCAGAATCTGAGGAAATTATGGTCTGTAATGTACTAGTTAAATGATAGCTAGAATTTGATTGGGTTATAATTGGTTGCTATGGGCAACTATTCATTTTCAAAAGTTTTAGTAAATCTATCCTGAAAGATCCTATGAAAAGTTACAAATCACTAAGAGGTAGAGAAATAACAGTAAGATATAGTGGCAGATATAAAACCATAAAGGAATTATGAAAGCTGTGATATATGTGACATATGATGCAATATTTGTCTAAATAAGAACATTGTTGATTGCATCTTACATCAGAGACCAAAAACACTGCTCCTTAAAGGTCATTTAATGAAGATTATCGTTATCAGTTACTACCAATCTCTTCCAATATAAACAGGAGGACATTAAAACTGTGGTTATGTATTGGAACAAAAGGAGGGTTCAAAGTAGCTCTGTTATTGATTGGTGCTGCCTCACCAAGGACTAGGAATCGAAGATCCCCAGGACGAATCTGCAGTGGTGAATGGTAAGTATATCCAACCCCAATCCTTATCCTAATCTTCCCCCTAACCCTCTCCTCCCCTCCCCGCAGACTAACACTAACTTCTTGCCCGGTGCGGTGAGTGTTGCGTCGGGTGCGCCAGGGTTTTTAGAAAAATAGAAGTACATTATTGTAAGGTTATAAATTGAACACTATATCCGGTCCCATGAAATAAAAAAAAAAACCGATAGCTAAATATCTATCTATCTATCTACTAAATGTGCCATACAAATCTTCTAGTAATCACTCCCACGAGAATTCCTCTAAACACATTGACATGGCTTGAAAAGGTTGAACATTAGATTTATACTTGTTGACTGTAAACCATCAATTGGCATTGATTGCTTCCTTGATAAATGCACAATATATATTTGCTAATGGCAGGTACACACTATACAGTTTTCAGGCAGGGCGTATACCAGACGGATTTGTTTGAACACCGTCAAAATTGCCCAGAAATACACTCACGAAAAAACGTGATCTGCTGTTTAAAAAGATTGGACCAACGCTATGGCCAATTATTTGGTAGTGTGTGTGTACTCTTTATTATCCCAGCCCTATTTCCCTTATAAAAGTGTGTACCCTGTTAAACCCACTAATGTGACGTATTAAGAAGTATTTAAGATTAAATAAACTGGTGCAACCATTAACCAGATTTATATTTATATTTCCCAATAATGCTATAAACAAAGTCCAAAAAAAACCCCTTCTTAATATTGTGTAAAATAATATCATTTCCTGTATGTGTATTGTCTTTTATAAAAAATACACTTAATAGAAGCACTGTATTCTAGCGAGGAGCTTAAAACCAACTTTTCGCCTGTATTTTCAAAGATATGACAGACACATTAAAGAGGCGCACGGTTTAAAATAACCCCATTTATTCACCTGCTATCTTTTAATCATTTTGTGTACATAAAAGATTACATGGTGAGTATTTATGTCATCTCACGTAAAGGTGATCACACAACTTCCAATTTCAAAAAATGAATTTACATCATACTATGCTTGTCTATACTCTGGTGGTTTTCACCACTGTGAATATTAAAGTATTTAGTGCAGCCACTTACACAGTCAGTTATTCTGATATTTAAGCCACGTCTTCAGAATAATCTACCACTACCAGCCTGATATTGCTGGGTTAGATTCAGGGAATTCAATACTCCTCTACAGCCCATTGGGTGAACACACTTTAAGGTTTGCCTGCCTTTTCTTCAGTTTTTTTCCCCCGGTCCTTATTAGATGTTCTTCCACTCGTTGTCCGTTGTCTTGGGGCTTCCTTGGGCCTATCATCTTGTTTTCGCCTGGGTTCGCTCTTGTCTAGGTCTTTTTTGGCTTTGCCTGAATCCTTTTGGGGCTTCTCCTCCTCTTTGTGCTTTCGCTCTTTATCCTTGGACCCTTTGGCTGATTTTTCCTCTCTCTCTTCTTTTGCTTTATCTAGGTGCTTTTCCTTCACCTTTTTAAGTTGCTCTTTTATACCGTCTTTAACTTGTAATATGCATTGTAAATAAAAAAACATGGCAATGATTCAGCTATTTATGACCAATGAATGCATGCTTAATACCCCATGTGAAGCAATAAAATCTAGGGATGAATCTAGAGTTAAGTAAGTGCTTGAAATTAGTTGCTTCTGGGCTAAACCATGTTGATTGCAGGGGGAGTCAAGTTAATTGTATTCTTTGCATGCAGGGATATATCTTTGAATTGCTTACTGCACACAGATACTGACCAGCTTTACTATCACACTGTTATTTAGACTTGGTATAGGAAACATCACCTTTCATCTCTAACATGAATACATCTGCTCACCTGAGAACAGAGCGTGGAGTGGCCCAGATACAGGACTGTATCCAATTACAAACATATAGGATTTTTGAAAGTTTGACATTAGATACTATAAAACTGAACATGAAAGAAAGCATCAGAGCTACAAACACCTGTTGCCTTTCATCTAAGGTAGAGCTCTAATGTGTGATTATTGCTATGCTAATTTTTTCATATTGAATGATGTGGATTTCCTTGTATAGATGCATTGCACCAAATATATATTTTATCTTAATATATCCATTCTGCAAACAGGTGTTTAAGTTAAAGTAGCTCTGATTTCATAAACTCCAAATGGGTTTCAGCATTTCTGGCTCACATGCCATGCAGACAACCCCAAAATACAAAGAACCATGCAGGACAAGCTTTGAGGAGCCAGCAGAGGAAAGAGACCTTCTCCAGTCTGTATCAACTCATGTCTATCAGTAGGATGCCGGCTAAGGGTAAGGTAGACACTGCTGGCTTCCGGTATGTCCAATGCCATTGTGCGAGTTAGACTCCCCATACCAAAGTAATGTTATTTGTGGAATAAGATTTATTTAAAAAAATATATATTTAAAAAAACAAAAAAAAAAAAAAAAAAAAAGATCCATAACGTAAAACCAATGTACATTTATAATCACATTCACTGGCTACAGATAACAGTCATTTTCCCCAGTCAAGATATTACTTAGGAATGTTCCAGCAGAGTTCTGCTGACCTGTGTAGGAGGACCTTAGTGGCAACAAGTAAGTTTTCCTAAATCAAACTATGCAGCCTCCACGCTGCAGAATAACTGGACAATAGACATGTTGTGTACACACGTTAGAACTAAAGAATTAAACTATGCATGTTATTTATATAACTAGAAACTATCATGCAATAAATATTTAATACATATCTAACCAGAAGGATTCAACTAACATGTAACAATATTTTTATTAAAAGGGAGACACCAGAAGCAACACTGTAGTTTTCCTATGGGGAAAGACTATCCTTTTAGAAAAGTACAGTTTTGACAGAGCGCTCTAATACTAATAGAAAAACAATTAGTGATCTTTGTGCATACCGAGGAAAAATAACGCTGTCAATAAATAAATGCATTTATTTACAGAAGTTTTAGAGCAACAAGTAATAGTTAATGCAGTATTACTCTTTAGCTGCATACACAGTTTAGCACTTGCTATACAACAGTTGTATGGAAAGCTTGACACAACAGATCAGATCACACGTGCAAAAGGTCCAATGTGATTCCAAGGAACAATTTATAGAAATTACAGTTACTGTAATGTCTAATTCAATATATTAGGCAAAACTATTATTTCATTAGAGAGCACCATACTTCACTTGTCACTGAGAACTGGATTTTTGTTTTGGGTTATTAATAAAGGAAATTTATTGGGCAAAAAAAAAAAATGAAAAGGAAGGAAGGGAGGTTATCATAAATAATTTTCAGTATAAACAACACACTCCCAACAAATATGGGACACACTAGATTAAAAAATCACAAAAACCAACATGCACGTTTGCCACGTAAACCACATAGAATGCAAAAGTACCTTCTGCCTTTATTTTAGTCTTCGCTATTTCTGCACTTGTGTCTGAGAGATTACAGAATGGAAATATTTAAACAAATGACAATTTTTTCTCCCTCTACACAGCATGCATTGCCCCGTTCCAGCTGTCACCCGTAAGTCAGGCTTCTTAACTTTGCAACACTTTGGGTAACTATAGTAAAGCATGGAACCATAGCTGGCTGCATCTATAATCAGTCTACTCCTGAAGCAGCATGCCTGGTTTCAAAAAGGCCAACAAAACACTCACTATGTGATCAGCACTAAAACGTTAATTACTCAGTAGCATCTGTTCCACTTACAGCATTATTAATGAATTTATTGTAATTTTTTTTTTAGGAAACCTTTAAATATTCAAGAAGCCCAACAAAACATGCAGGTATTAATACAGCACTGAAACCTGCTTAACCGGTTATTAATAGCAAATCATAATAATAGAAAACCCATATGTTTAACATAAGTACCTCGGGATTTGGTAACTTTCTCCACTACGGGTGATGGCTCAAACCCTGATGTTTATAAAGTAAAATTAGGTTACATGTTGAATTGGCAGAGAACACACAAAAAATGTAAAAGCGTAAACAAAAATAGGCTTAAAATCTGAAGAAGAGACATTGCACAGAAACATAGACAATGGTGGCAGATAAGTTGCATGTGGCTCATCCAGTCCACCGAATTGTTGTTATTGTCTTTTTAAACCATACTGACCCTAGTAGCATGTTTAACCTCAGATGGGAGTTGCTCCCTTTCAATAAATTTTTCGGCACATTTCCTCAAAACCTGCCACCTTCCAGTATATTTACACACATGCCTTCGTGTTCGGTAAAAAAGTTAGCAGGTAAAAATGTTGACAGCTGAGTATTAAGTTAGTATTACACATATATTGCATTTATAGTTTTACAATTCTGACGTTTTTTACAAGCCACATGAATTACATTAAGTTTACAGACGTTGCAAATATTAACAGAATACTCAACTGTCCACATTTTGACCTGTCAGCATTTTATACCAGATAACCTAGTGTTCTAATAAAACTTTTCCTTTTAAAAAGGCCATCCTCCTCTACCTGGTTACACCCCTTGATATTTTTACTATCATATCTCCTGACTTTTCTGCTCCAAGATGTACGATTAGTTCCTTTAATCTTGATTCATATGCTTTGTAACACAGGCCATGGACCATTTTACTTGCTCTTCTTTGCGCAGTCTCTAATGTATTTATAGCCTTCTGGAGAAATGGCCTGCAGAACTAAACAATTTATTCTAGGTGAGGCCGTACCAATGGCGTATAGAGTGGCATTACTACTTCTGTCTTTCTGGAGAGAGGAAGAGAGAAGGAGAGAAAGACGCACACATATAATAAAGATATAACTGATCATCGTTTGTCATTCGCCTGTTGACGAGGCAGTATATCTCTAGCAGTACAAATTTCACACAATTGTCACAGTTATTGACGCAGATGCTCATTACAAAGACATACACATAAAACACGTCCTAGCAGAAAATGAAGGCTCTTGTCTGGAACATAAATAGCAAATACAGCAAGATGAATGCTGGATTTCATGACTGAGGAACGATGCATGTATTTCCTTTCAACTATTCATTACTCACTGTGGAGAATTAGATTTAGCTATCTGCCATTTGAAGCGAGGGGACTCTAATGCTCAAGTCATTGCTTTTCAGCTCTACAATCTCCACACTGAAGGTGAACAGATTAAAGATATTATACAAGAAATGTGTGGCATTCATTTCAATGCACTGAAGCAAACTGTTGTCTGCACAAGTGTTTGGTGGTTCACCATTCATAACTGAATACTCCCTCACAAACGCTGCTAGGAACAATTTCTCATTTCTTTTAAATTCTAGAGAGGATTTTATTTTTGCTGAGAAAAGATGAAGAAATATTGAAGGTTGTCACAGAATTCAGGGGTTCTTTTCCCGGTTAATACAAGAGCAGAGCATGCCCATGCAAGACAGACAATATAAGCAATTAATTAATATCCATCCATCCTCTGGTGAATAAATACAGACAATGGAGATAAACTTTGACAATTTATATAGGAAAAAGGTCTATAGGCATATAGCTAAAACACAGGGGAGGAAGTCATTCTATGTGTATGTAACAGTAGATAACAGGTTGATCCCTTCTCCTTGCAACATGTAAAACGGAAAGAATCCTTGTATCTCCATACATTTTCAGTAGATTTAGGAATTAACAGTTAATCTTAAAATTGCACAGATTATAATTCATTCAGAGACAAGAAATGAGAAATAAGGGACCTGATTAAGATCGGTGTGCACACTCAAATCGCACGCAAAGGTCCATTAGATCTCATTGCTTGTCTCTAAAATTACAAGCATGGGAGGAGGAGAGTGCACGCCCATCACTGCCCTCCTTCTTACAGAGTTCTGGACATTTAAGTGTCCCCACCCTCAGCACTTTATTAGCATGCGGAAATTAAATGCCAACCCCTTTTACGGAATTACTTCCGTACGGAACAAAGTACCATATGGAGGTCTTTCCAACATGCAACATCTGGCGCATGCATGCACCAATGTTACATGTGAAGGGTAAATAACTTGCGTATATGTCCCCTTTCGTCTGTAATTGGGAATCAGTGGGCCCGATTCATACTTAAGAAGGATCTTGAAATTAAGGACCTGATTCACACTTCTTAATCTTCTTAAAATAAGAACCTTCTTAAAATAAGAACTTAAAGTCACTCCTGGGCAAAACCATGTTTTCAGGGGGAGTCAAGTTAATTGTATTCTTTGCATGCAGGAATACATCTTTGAATTGCTTACTGAAAACAGATACTGACCAGCTTTACTATTACACTATTAATCTTCTTAAAATAAGAACTTTAAAGTCACTCCTGGGCTAAACCATGGTGATTGCAGGGGAGTCATATTTCATCTGGTGCAAACAGTATTAGAGTTGAGATGTGATGTTTCCTAGCCCAAGTCTAAATAACAGTGTAATAGTAAAGCTGGTCAGTATCTGTGTGCAGTAAACAATTCAAAGATATACCCCTGCATGCAAAGAATACAATTAACTGGACTACCCCTGAAAGCAACATGCTTTAGCCCATGTGTAACTTTCCCCTCTTAATTTCAAGCACCTTCTTAAGTCTGAATTAGGTTCAATGTGTGGAATATCAGAATTTTAGGCAAAGAGTACTTTCTAACAAAAGGGTCTCTTATAACTTATAGTTAATATAAATAAAACTACATTTGTGCACCTCTTAGTCTATTATTTGTTAGAAAGTGTTTTAATATGTTTTTCAAGTCACAGAACATAGAAAATAATAAAGGTTCTACTCAAAGCATAATTGTAAACATTTTTATTTGCATCAAAAAACAGAAAAAAGGTCTGATGTGTGGTTAATTACAAACAGGTAAAAAATAAATAAATAAATAAATATGTTAATAAATAAAACGTTTTTAGTTTCTGTAGAGAACAAGCAGATTAGAGAACATGTTTTATTTGTACAGTTGAAAGGAATCCCAATAAGCAGTGTTAGGACATATTCCGTTCTCAGCTAAGCGAACGCTTTTAATGGATAGCCATGCTTGCTTTGCCACTGCCAGGATGGAAGCAAGTTACATTTTTTCCCCCAAACAGGGGGGATATGAGGAACAAGGAAAGCATAGCCAGCACCAAGGTTACCTATTATGCCAGGTGAAACCATCATATTCCATTTTAAAGAAATGGATGAAGATGGTAAAGCACTGATTGGGCAACTCAGTCTCCATGGAACTATGAAAAACATGGAATATTGTAGGTTGGCTGGACGAATGTGGCATCTGTTAGTGCCATATGATATGATATCATTGCCACCTCTTAAGCCATGGAAGGGTAATTGGAAAACAGAAAATAATGCAAAAGACACAAAAGGTCTGGATTGCAAAGTTCTTCACATGGAATATAGAGCAACCCATGCTAGTATTCATTCTATTGTGCATGGAATCTGCCAAATAACAATTTCAGCCATGTGGTAGCTCATGGGTCCGTCACTTCAGGCTGTCCACTATGAACTGGGAGATCCCGTATCTTGTGGCTTTACTTATGAGATAAAAACAAAACCACAGAGAGAAATTAGTGTTTGGTCTCTGAACACAAAGGTTATTGGTTCTGCAAATCCAGTATGACACAGGTCTTTTTCCCCTGAACCCCTTCGTTCTGTGACGTACCATCAACATCATCTGTGGAATCGGTATCTTCTTCTTCTACCATTTCAAAAGGAGTAATTACATCATACAGAAATGAGAGGAAACCATAAACCCAATCAGAGCTTTCCTCTGCTAAAATATTAAGGACTTCCTCTAGGGAATCAATATTCATACTACTGCCATCTTTGGTGAGGCCTACACAAGAATAGAAGAAGAAAAGAGGGGGAAAAAAAAAGAGGAGCAGTTAGGTAGACACAATGGACATGGAGAGTTGGGATTTGTACACGGCTTCACCCACTACCTTCGCCATGAGCACAATGAAGTTAAGGGTGAATGGAAAAAAGAAAAGTGATGAGAGTTTAAGGAAAAAGCATGCAGATGTTGGATATGCAACCAAAAGAACACATCACCACACAGAAATAAAACTTAAGCCAAATAAGCATTTTAGGAACAGAGGTTCCTTTCAAGCACGCATTAAAAGATAATAGCTATATACAACACTTCTATTTTAGGATTACACCTTGTGGGTAAATTTTAGCCCATGATCTTCAACTCTAATTAGAGGAGCAGAAAGTGGCTTAAAATAATGTTTCTCAGAGTAGGCAAATAAAAAGTACTTTTTCCCATGCCAAGATCAGGTAATCCTCTAGAGTAGGTTTAAAATAACAGCTATCTTCTTATAATCCTTGATATGCCAGTAGAAGATCAAAATCATCCATTGTAACGGATGACAAAAGGCCAAGTAAAGTTAGATAAGTGTCACAGGTGCCCTACATGATCTTTCTGCATAAGAATATTGACATCTGTATTATGTCTTACATAATGTAGCTGCAAACCAGTGGCTTCCACCTTGAAGTCAGAGCTCATATCATAACACTGTGACTTACACAGCAGTACTCTTCCTGATAGAACGTTCTAATGTGAGCATTCTGACATCGGATTGGCTACAAGCCGTTCAATCTTGACAGCTTATATACTAAAGGAGCCATAGAAGCACAGAAGCTTGAAAATAAGAGGTTTAGTCTGTAGTGAAAAGCACTTTAACAAGGCTGATGATACTTTTTAAAGAGGTAATGGGGGCAGTTTTGTGCCAAAATGTTCATTTATCCCACAGTATATACAGATAAGAATACAGTTAAGTAAACTTTTGGCCAACTCAGATATTTTGATGAAAAACACATTTGTAGCCAGAAGAAAGTAGAGTTTAGCCAAGATATCCAGGATTCAATTTTGTGTTTTTTTTACACTAGTTTAACAAAGATAGTAGTCATGTTGCATAGCCAGCAATAAAACTGGTACATATATTATATTCCTCTGTGTCCTGCATTCACTCAGGTACTTGGCTACACTAGAATTAATTTAGGAAATAAATTAATATATTGCAGGTGACAGACATGCTCTAGGACTTATTAAAACAGCCAAATGTAAACAGCAACTATTTACAGAGCTGTACCATTAAAAGCAAGGGAGGACAGAACAGAGCAGGACAACGTTTAAAGTAAATAGCCAAGACAGAGGACACATCCTTCTTAATACAAATGTCGTATGTTTGTCCAACAACTTTAGGAGCCACCAAGCTACTGTCTGACAATCACACTGAAAGGGACAAGCATTTTAGCATATATTTTCTTTATCATTTACACCCCCAATGAAATCATCATTTTCTGAAAACTAAAATGCATAAAAAAATAAAAATGCATTCATTTGTCATTTAGAGAATTCGGGTGAACACCTGAAGCGAAGTCCATAACAGATTATCTAATGTTAAAGGCATTACATACAATTCTGCTACCTTCCAGCATAATCACACATGGGAGGGGACTAATTTTAAGAGAGCAAATTATTTAGTACTAGATACTGATTAACTGACTATTGACTATTGGCCACACAAAATGACAAGAGGCTGTAATATTTTCACTTCACTTATGGGCAGGTTAATAGCCATTAGATCATAATGTTCATTGCGGGTTGGATTCAAAAGTACATGTGCAGACTTTAGCAACTTAAACATAGGAATCTGCTCCCAGAGATAAAGGTGGCTTTGCCAGTACATGTAATGTCAATAATGTAACTCCACCCATGTTGACTAGGCCTGTGACATTATAATAGGGTGATCTCACACTACATACATTTTGTAATAATTAAATAACTTAAGATTTATCTGGACCTGCCACCTAGACTAAAGCTGCTCATACACTAGAAAGATTATTGGTCTGATCATTCAATTATCAGCTGATTAGAAAAAAATAGTTGTACTATAGAGCAAGGATTTATTTTTCCAAACGACGATAAGGAGCCAAAAAAAACCTCTTGGGTCTAGGGTCCGATAATTTTATCTTTATGGTATATGATTTCACCACCGCCTCCTGGGCGGAGTTACTCTGTCTGACGACAATACTACTTGCTAGTACCGGCAGTAATAAAGTAATAAAAAGATAAAGAGCTTTTATTACTATATTACTGCTATACCAGTTATTTAGTCAGGCCAGCACTCTGGCGGACTGACCACACATTACTGAAAGGAGAGGATTTTTTGGCATCCAGACAATAGGCTACCTGCACAGGTAGATTGACAGGAGGACCAGCCAATCAAGTGCAGAGACTGACAGGAGGTCATGCAGCCAGCCAGCTGCAAGGGCCTTCTGTCAATCACAGCAGCACCTCCCTCTTCTGACATGATTATCGGTCCCAGCAGGAGAGGTGAGAGGCACAGATCTTGTGAGTGGGACCTTTATGAGTCGTTGTAAATATTTTACTTACATAATGTAAAAGATTACCAATAACAGCAAGTCATTGCTTCATGATAGGATCACATTTATATGTATGATCTACTCAATCTATAAATGCATATGTGTGCTGCACTATATATTACATTAAGAGCTGTGTCAAAATTGTATCATTAATGAAAAATAAGTAAACAAAGCAGTAAATAGCTACTCTCTGCAATGTATATATGCCGACACAGTGGACTGGATCCAGAACGAATAACGATAAGGGACTTATATACGCTACGTATGTTAGTCTCCTATCTGTCTGTACTGCCCATGTGGAATTCTGTCTGCCCTTATTATGCATATGAGATACCCATGGTGGGCGGGCAATCGAACGTTAGGTGTACATTAAGGGCGATCCAAAGCTCTTCCGTATGAACCCCCATTCCGCATGTTGGCCTTTCGCATCTGGAGACTTAAGGGTGAGTCCTGTATGAGGAAGATCCAAATGTGTGAGGGGAGTGTGCAGTCCCCACCCATCTATGGAACTCTGGATTATGAATTTAAGCACAGTTCTGGATCCAGATTATCTTAATTTAAGGCTAAATATCTAGTTAAATGTAATGTAAATAGCAGTTTCAAAAATACCAGTCAGTGGTTAAACGGACACATGCGCAGGTCTGGTCATATTCCCTACCAATAAACAGCCTTTTTTGGGCCAATTTAGCCACATGGAAGCCACTGACTTCCAAGTCACATGCAGCGGGGATCAGAAGATGGACTAATAAATACACCGGAGAGGTCAATGGCTAATCAGAGTTACGTGGATATTAGTAACCAATCCGCCAAGTCACCATACAATCATCTAGCATTACTCAGCGGGCAGACAAAACAGCTTTTTTTGGACAGCATAATGTTTTATTTTATTAAATAACTCTGACGTATGAAAACACTAAAAAACAAAACTTATTATAACTACATACCACGACGTAAAATGATAAACAAAATCAGACATTACTGCCAGATAAGAAGGCACCACAGTGAAAAATGGACAGCTATACACAAGGTTATGTGGACATTAGTATTTATTTAATTAGTATTTATGTTGTTTAGGTCTACACCTTTAAACATGTGACTTTTTCCCCCCACAGATTTTGGTACTTTGTCATGACTTTCCTCAATAACAGTGCAATAGAACACTTTATATCCTATCAAAGGACTACCATACCATGCCCACTGTCATCTATTGATCATAATGCCCTTCACTTTTCAGGACATCATGTCAGCTAAAAACAAGACATGTAATCTAAACGGAGATGGAAATGGCATATAAAAAACATGCACAGATGTCAACAAACAACTTGGGCAGGAGGAGTAAACATGCACAATGACTTCATCTATACAACAGTCAAGCAATTTTTTTTTTATACAAGTCTTTAATTAACTTACAGGTAAACATCCCGGTTGATCAATTGCCCACTATTGGCTTTATTTAGCATTAGGAGAAAAGTAAAGAACTTTTTTTTCTTGTGGACAACACATCCTGCAAGATCAGTATACTGGCAAATATATTTTTGGGAATGGAAAGTGAATGCAACGAGTAGCATGCAAATATTCTCATCTTTATTTTTACCCTGAAATTTAAAGAACTAAGACACACCCCCTGCAGCATTACGTAAGACACGCCCCCTGTAGGATTACCTGAGACACGCCCCCTGCAGCATTACCTGAGACACACCCCCTGCAGCATAACGTCCATAAGCATATTTAAAAATTTACTGCCCCTGAAATGCAAGATGGTTTTGCTGGAGCGCCCCAATTCTAAATGAAGCTTGACGTGTAGTCATTGTACATGGGGTAGACTCATGCATGGGAAAAGTACAGGTGATAAACTCATGCAATCTAAAGCAAATTCAGTTTGCAATACATTTCACTAGAATTAATGTAACTTTTTTAATTAACCCATCAGGAAAGCAGATCACTGTAAGATGCTCTCAAGCAGCCACGTTGACTTTTAGTTTCATGACATGAGACATCCATAAGCATATTTAAAAATTTACTGCCCCTGAAATGCAAGATGGTTTTGCTGGAGCGCCTCAATTCTAAATGAAGCTTGACGTGTAGTCATTGTACATGGGGTAGACTCATGCATGGGAAATGTACAGGTGATAAACTCATGCAATCTAAAGCAAATTCAGTTTGCAATACATTTCACTAGAATTAATGTAACTTTTTTTTAATTAACCCATCAGGAAAGCAGATCACTGTAAGATGCTCTCAAGCAGCCACGTTGACTTTTAGTTTCATGACATGAGCAAACATAATGCACTCAAACATTACATTAAACAAGTCACAGGATTATGTCTTGGCAAATCAATCTGCACACATGAAAAACAAAGAAAGTTATGTGTACTTGCCTAGCAAAATCTTGGCATCCTCCACATCAAAATCTCCATCGCCGTCAGCATCGTAGACACCAAGTTTCCCTAGTTAAAAAATGAAGAACACCCAATGAATACCCTAAAGGAGCAACTTAGCAATGATTTGGTTTAGTAAGTTGGGCACCATTATGAGAAATGAAAAGACTGGTTGCAAGTGTAACCATTAATTCCCACTTCATAGGCCATTTGTCTATCACAATAACTCTATTAGAATATAAACCAATTTAATCTTTCCTGCTGCCATTTAGAAGGTTTGCATGCTCCGAAAAACACACAAAAGTGGCATTCAAATACTTAATCCTGCATGTGCCTGCTGAAAAGGTTGATAAAATATTATATATTGCAGATGACTCGCTCCCTGATAATAAAAATAATAAAAAAAAATTCTTTACATTATAGTATAATATACATCTCCAACCAAGTACAGTATTTAATAATCCATTAGATATTTATTGCCCTCACCGGAAAGCAACAGTGGTTATATTAACCATAGCGCCCAGAAAAGGTCATCAGCCTGGAACCTAGCAGGTGTACAAAACTTTACACTGCCAATAGTAACGTGCAGTCTTATTCAATAGGATACCGATATATGTTTAGATAGCTTTAATCGTGTAACTGCTAGTTATTTTAGGTCAATATTCTGTCAAAAGGAATGCTTTATAACATATAAACATTTATATCTGGTAGCAAGAAGAGAGGGCAAAGGACAGGATTAAATATTGCCCTTTCTTCTACTAATGAGATGTTTTACTTTTTGCCATAACTGCATTTTGATCATCTTTTGTCTCTCTCTATGCAACACATCAAACTCCATGTTTGGACCATGAGACATGGTCATGTGATCTTGTTGCATGTTCGACAAACAACAATATTGGACATATGTGCTCAGGGTTCTCGTCATGGCACCCAAGAAGTGAATCCACTTTCAATAACTCCCAATACAGTTTCAATAGTCCCTTTTCAACCATTTGCATTCCAGAAAATAACAAAAAAAATAAAGTTAGGAGCATTTCTACACAGTGCTAATGATAATTGTCTAAATCCATTGCTGAGGTATGACTATCTATATGCTATCAGCATTAGGCTCCACAGAAAGCCAGCGCTCCAAACACTTGAAAATTTCCCTTTCCAATAGTTTTATATTCAGTACAACATGCAAAAGCTGGAGCAACAAAGCTTACTAATGCTTTATTGGTTTAATTCAAGCCTGGCCAACCTGTGTCTTTTCAGAGGTTCTGAAACTACAAATCTCAGCATGCTGTCAGTTATCAGTTATGCCTAAGCAGTCAAAACATGCTGGGACTCAGTTTCACAACACCTAAAAAGCCTTAGGTCGGCCAGGCCAGGTTTAATTAAAAGTACTAAAAAGAACACAAATTAAAAAAAAAAACAAAAAAACAACTTCCGCTTTTTGCACCTGTTCGATAAAATGTTAGGTAAAGTGTGGAAAAAGAAAATGTTATTTGATGAAGGTATTTAGTGACTGTGCAAGTGTTAAAAAGAAGAAATGCTTTCGGGAATTAATGAATAGCTGTAATGGGGAAGATGAGTACATTTTTGGTGTTTTCACCATGGAATCCTACCTTGAAGAACCTCTGACAAGTTATAACGGAAATCCTTTGCCTTGGCTGCATGTGTGATAAAAATACAGGGTTATTTAGAAATTTCTTTGAGAAACTCAAACAGGGTGAACTTTTATGAAGATTAAAAATATGTATACGATCATCAAAAAAAGTGTTTTTTGTTTGATTTATTTATTTAAGGTAAAAAAATAAAAAAAAGTCTTAATCATTGATTAAAATCAAGGGCAAAATGACAACTATATTTCAGAATGCCAGGTTCCCATGCAAGCTTTGTCCTCCATCTCTTTATGCGTGCTAGATACTTAAGTATTTAACAGAACAGTAAGTCCTTACATTCCTAAAACATTTAGCCTTAACTGTATTAAAAGAGGGTAATTGAAGAGATAAGATTGTTTGGACTACCGTTTATTTGTCTATATAAAGACAAACCGTGACAAGTCCAAAAAATTCTGTCACTTATGACATCTCAAATAAAATAACGTCATTGTTTTCACCCCAAACTAACCCATAAACAGCTTGGCAAATAAAGGATTATATAAGTATTGCACATTGTACACCAGACATAGGGTTCCTCATTACAAATATGGAAAACCACATGAGTTCTTACCAAGAACGTCTTCGTAGTCTACAAGGTCAAACCACACAACGGCTACAGATGTCCATACTCCTAGAAGGGCGATCACCATGAACCAGGTGAAGAAGGAGCTCCCGGAGAGGCCACTCTTTTTCCCATTGTTACGTTGCTTTGTTTCTGTTTGAAAAGAAAGAAGAAAATCCCACACAATTACAATACAATAACATGCAATACAATCGCATCTGCAGAGAGCTCTTATTTACGGTGAATGGTGTAGGGTAACTATACCCACCATATAAGAATAAACATAACCAAATCAAATCCTGTCCCACCAGAAGGTATTTCCTGTTTGTTAAGCCCCTCCCAATTAGCATGGTAGCGCTTTATTCTGCTATTTTTGTACTGTACTTTATTTCTGCATTGTACTTGTATTTTATTCCCTATTTTTACGAACTTGTACCCTGTCTGTTAATTATTGTATTGTATATGTAATTATTGGCGTTCCTATTGCCTCTGTACAACGCTTCTGGTACTTTGTGGCATCTTATAAATAAACATAAAATAATAATATTGCTCGTAACGGGACGAGAAGCCATCATCATTCAGTTGGGCCGCCCTACAACATGGGAGGTTCCAAGTGCAGTGTCCATCTGTTTGGACTACAAATTACAGCAGCGTTACCAATGGCAACATTATTTTTGTATCACCCCCTCACAAGCATCTTTCTTACTTGTACTGTTCTTGTAATTACATTATAAAATGCTTATTTGGAATGTAGATAGTAAAATGCTAAATGTTCCCTTTACCACCTAAGAATTTAATCAGCAGCCAAATAACACTAAATGCAAACTCATTTTACAGCAAAACTATTAAAATCATGCAGCTATAACCATATGTGGCAGTATGACACAGTGTTAAAGCCACAGTGGAACAGAACAATATACAAAAGGACACAGACAATGCTTTGCTTTTATCACAGACAACAAGCAATGTATCCACAGGCTAAAAACAGAGCAGTACATGCAAAACAGAGAAAAAAACCTGCGGTTTATTACTTCAATATAAGGAGGTTTATAAACTACAGAATAAAAAAAATAATAAAATCATTAAATCAAGAAAGGGTTAAATAGATGCTCCAATTTACTAGCACCATAACTACAGCTTTAATTATGTTTGCACAAATCTTTGCACCAGGGACTAATGACCTGCAACAGACAGGCCAGCTGCTAGGCTGAATCAGGCATACTTGGAGAAGCCTGTTATCTCCTGGGGTGGTGACATATGACTGTGCACAGAAAAATGGGATTTCAGTTGCAGGTTAATAACAAAATGAAACCTTACATTATTTTACTGCACATTCATTGACCTTAAAATGATGCCCAATATTCAAACTACAGTGTATAAAAGAGGTATAAAAACCTTTACCTCGCAGGTAGTAATTTCTGTGATCTGTTCATCACAGATGGATTACCAAATCATAAATGATAAAGTCAACTACATAATCATAGAGAGCATGGGAATAAATGGTACAACACAATGGACCAGATTCAGAGTTTGAAAAAAGAGGAAAGTTACTCCTGGGCTAAACCATGTTGATAGCAGGGGAGTCATATTTCATCTATTGCAAACGGTATTAGAGTTGAGAGGTGGCGTTTCCCAGCCCAAGTCTAAATAACAGTGAAGCTGATCAGTATCTGTGTGCAGTAAGGAATTCAAAGATATATCCCTGCATGCAGAGCATACAATTACCTTGATTCCTCCCTGTCCAATATACGGAAAATGTTACGATGCAAATGGCTTTTTAATGAATTTATTGAATTTACAACCAGGGATGCCCCAAACACAGGATTTGTTTTGGGATATGAGCCAAGGTTTCGTTCACAATTTAAAATTCATATATAATAAGTGAACGGAGTGAAAACATTACAAATAAATAGCCTTTTCTTATTTTACTTTTATTTTTCTTTACCATGGACTGGATTCACACCTAAGAAACTTCTGCTTCTAATATGCTAATTTTTAAATACACTGCACATGCGTAGTCATATAGTCAGGTAGTGGTTACGGGTGTGGGTCCCCGCAAAGAACAGCCCTATTTCGATAGGGCCATTCTCTCCCAGCCAGTTTCCAACGGGCTGGGATATCAATTGCTTATGTCTCGATGAGGCATCACAAGTGATCCCCGGAGCAACGAACACGGTGCTCTGAAAGCTAAGGCTAAAAAGGGTGTGGGGCTCCAGTCGAACGGGCGATTTTCAAATCAGCCGTTTCCTCCCAGCCAGTTGCGGCATATGAGGCACAGCAATCGATGCACAGAGCACCGAAAGCTCCATGCTCCGACGTCGTTAGCAAAAGTAGTCCCCCATTTCCCTAATTCTAACCCTTACCCTTCCCTCTCACTACCCTAACCCTCCTATCCTGGCAGTCTGACCCTAACCCTCCACCTCCCATGGCCAAACCCTCCCTCCCCTGCAGATAGTTTACTCACCTGTCCCAGGTGCGGCGATAGCAGCGGCGGAGGGATATCAGTATTTGCGAAAGTGAAATGCGAAAGTGAATGGATGAAGTATGCCGAACGGCATACTCATCCATTCATAAAAAAAAATTCTAAATTGGTAAGTATTTGAAAAAAGGGACATCCAAAAAGGAACTTTTGGATGTCCCTTTTTTCAGAAATCAGTTTTTCTGCCAGGAGATTGTAACCGGGCTAAGAACTTCCCAACCCTTCCCCTAATTCTAACCCTCCCATTCTATTACCCTAACACCATCCCTTCCCTGCAGCCTGACCCCAATATTCCCTTCTCTATAGGCTAACCCTAAGACCCCACCCCCCGCAGCCTGACCCAAACTCTTCCCTTCTATGGCCCTAACCCTCCCTTCCTAAGAGCCTAACCTTCACCCCCCCACAACACCAAAAGTCCCCAGAGAGGTTTCTCACTTCTCCAGAGCTGTCAGCAGCGGGTCCTGCGGCTCTGTGAAAAAGAATATGCCCATCGGCACACTCACCCATTCATAAAAAAATAAAATGATAAAAGGTCCCCATATTCAAAAAAAGAGACAGCTGAAAAGTAACTTTCAGATGTCTCTATTTCTGAAAGCACATCATCGTTGCTGGGACTGCAACCAGTGGTTACATATGTAGATTCACTACGTGCAGTCTTTAAAGACTGCACATAGGGATTTAAATAAAAGGAGACAAGCCAGTGCCACCCCTGGGAAAAGTGAGTGGGGGAGGGAGGCATGGTAAGGAGCCAGGGAAGGCTTGTGGAAGGGATCTTCTTAAGAAGGAAAATAGGCACAATTACCAACGGTAGCCCTATGGCACTATTCTCCTAAAAACGCACTCTTAATTGTGAATACAGTCCCATGTTGTTAAGTATATACTTAACAATGTGTGTGAAAATTAATACATATCATCTACTCTTTAATGTTATAAGCTTTGATTGTTATCAATTGCTGATATTGATATTATTGGCTCCGTAAAGTTACAAAACAAAAAATTTAATAGAAAAAGTTCTATTTCAGGCTCACAATTAATATGTGCAAATAAGAACATAGTTTCAACCAAAGATCCAGCATTATCCTTCAAACAGGTTATTCTACTTAAAGCATGGAAGAAACGCAAGACATTTAATGACTGCACAGCTATTAATCTAACGACTTCCTTGTTCAAGGTGTTTACACAGCAGTTGATGCTAGAACATTTTTTGTTTACACTTTTTGATATTTGTTCCCAGCTACTGTCTCAGACAATACTGCATCCACATAGCTATTCTAAAGGTGTCACAAACTACAGGAACTTTACATAAAGACAAAAAGATTGTCTCAATAAATTCACCTCTTTATTTGGGATGAATATCCTGAGAGCATTCTGCTGACTGGGTAAAGGGCATTCTCATTTCACTGATGCTATTTTGATATAAGGAAAGTCAATTTGCCAGCAAGCGCAATACCAGCAGACTGTATTCTAATTTTAATTTCCTGCTCTGTCCACCTAGGGTAATGACTAAGGCAGGACTAGGAGCCGTGCTCATCCTTACTAATCAAAACGTTGTGTTTAAGTAAATTAAAGGCAAATAAAGAATGCAAACTGTAAAAACAGTCAACAATAATAATAATGCAAACAAAAATAAATAAATGAAATAAAAAGGGTTAAATGATTTAAAAAGCTACAATCAGTATTACAGAAGAACTCCTTTATTTAGGAATTAGTTTAGTGATACAATGGACAATGTGGTAATGCACAGCTTGTGTCTATGTATGCACTAAATTAGAGTTAAGTAGGTATATTTGTATCACAAACACCTACATTGAGCACTATATACTATACGACATATGGTACTATATACTATATCATAAGCACATATCACACAAGCTTTACAGATTCAGACTGTTAACTTTTTATTTTCAGCCATAACTGTAAAAGCAAACAACATGCAGACAAAATATTACTGTACCTGTATCTTCCATCATGTAGTCACAGTCTGTCCATGAATGTGAGAAAAACAATTGTACAAGGAAATTATTCCGCTGCTACAAGTATTGCCTAAAGAAGGGAACCAGCATCTCCCATCCGGCAGGGGTAAAGTCAGCTAGATTCTGTAACTAGACCAGCCCAGCAAAGCTGCTGAAAGTCTATTAATAGTCCAGCCTCCTGAAGCCAAACTCTTGCAGGCACTCATATGGAAATCCTGCACTAAGTAACAAGTATGCTGCAAAGGCTTAACTCATGCAGAGCCAAAGACCAGTCAGATGTCCTGAAGACCGTAAGATGGTCTGCCAACATGGCTGATGAAAATCTGTGTAATCAGCTCGACACCACATAATCTATAACTATTTGGAGAGCGCATTCGAGCTGACTACTGGCGTGTTACCACATACATTCAATCAGTCCATTACTGATAGCATTTCCTTTTGCCAGTCCATAAAATGATTTAATATTGGAGAAGGCTTAAGGCAGGTAGAGCCAAAAACACGGAATCAAATCAGTCTGTTTGAAGTAATAGGCCTCTAGAAAGGTCTTGCAGTGAGTTAGCAGCCATTTTGTGTGTCTAAGCCATTCCTTCAAAGCTAGACATGCCTGCGACCCCTGTAAACCTCTGGCTACTGCTGGGTGTAATGTGGATAGGTGCAAGCTGTGTGACATATGAGGACAGGTAAAAACTACTGCACAGTGTCTGCACCCAAAGGGGTTACTGGCCAAGCACCACCCACACTTGCCCTCTGTTTTGCTAGGATGACAAACACTCAAAACAGATGAAACGTGTAAAGTCTGACTGAAATATCTGGTTTATCGCATTAAAACAGACCCACCAGCAAGTCTCCAAATGTCACCTGTTACGATCTATACATTAACAATTAGAATGAAACGTGTCT
Organism: Limnodynastes dumerilii; assembly: GCA_011038615.1. NCBI lineage: Eukaryota > Metazoa > Chordata > Amphibia > Anura > Limnodynastidae > Limnodynastes > Limnodynastes dumerilii. Next base: position 80,652 of record WWET01003564.1, read on the forward strand.
GACTGAAATATCTGGTTTATCGCATTAAAACAGACCCACCAGCAAGTCTCCAAATGTCACCTGTTACGATCTATACAATACATT